>JANAVB010005797.1:0-60000 GCA_029216955.1 Iris pallida
AACTTGATACTTTTATTGATAGTAGTTGTAATACAAGCACTCACAAGCACACACTCTTACAGAAGAAAGAGAAAAACTTAGCACACCACAAATGGGCAGACGGCCTCTATTATAATACAAACACTCGAAGCAAACCGGCAGTATCAGGTTATTGCAAGCCAGCTGTCCAGAAGAACCGCCTCGAGTGATTATTGGGGTTACACGTAGTGTATTAGGCACATACGTGTCCCAACAACTTTATGTCATATCTTTTGCTTTTAAAGGAGATTCTATCTTATCTTGACTTTGGCCAAATCTGGATTGTATGCCCCATGTCCACCATTATCATTATTTGTGGCTGTCTTCATCAATTTTGCCTTTATTCCGCTCCGCACAGCTGTCCTCTATTTCCCATCATCTTCACTATTCTGGGTCGCCTTCGTGGCGCGTGACTGGCAGACGATTCAACCACTACTTCCTTGTTGCTTTCAGAGGAAGATTCATCCCCACCGCCATGAGCTGCAACCGACGCCTCTGACGACTTCATTGAATCATCATCATCCAGATCGAGGAAAATAGTATCGCCAAATATTTCCTTCATTTGGGAATGGATATATTTGCGACAGCGATTTTTCAATTCTTCTTTGGATATTTTAGGATTTTTTCCTGAGTATACAATCTTTATATTTTCTCAGGTAATTATCCTCATAATCCATAATTTTTCTTCTTGCAGCTTCTCTAATTCTTTGGCTTCTGCTGCAAGGGATGCCTTAATTTCTGCTATTTTTTCTTTCTCATCAATTCTACTCCACCATTTGATGAGAAAAATTCTTTTTAATTTATAAATTCTCCCTCTGCACATTTGAGAGACCACTTCATTATGTGGGGAATATTATTAGAGACGAAAAATAACATGGTTGTCTCCTCATTATAGAAATTTTGTTTTTTCTGGCAGATTTTTGCCTTCTCGACCCATTCGTCGAACAAATTGAGCAATGGTCCTGACAATATTTCCAGGTTTGCTCCAAAATAATTCCACCACTTATTGAACCAGGTGGGAATGTCCTGTTCTAATATTTTAGGACATATTTTAATAAACCAGGAATGCCTCCTTTTGTCATTCTCATAGTAAAATACATAAAAGAAAGCATCAATATAATCCCAGTATGTGAACTTCATTGAAGTTGTATTATTTCTGAAGAGCATTGCCCTCTCGAAATTAGGATGCAAACCCCATGATTGGGGGGTGAGGATTTTATATATAGTAATTTTACTATATACTATCTCCGAATGCGGATCTTTAGGATTTTGCCTAAAGTGCTCGAATTCTGCTGAATTGGTGGAGCAAAGCATTCCTTCATAATGGATCCTCGCCCTCATTTTTATGGGATAAAAATTCCTCTCAAAGTATTTTTCTTTGAGCTGCCAGGGATCCCAAGTGTCATGGGACACAGGAATATCATTCCTATCAAGACATATTATATCTTCCTCAGCTGATTTCTGAGTGTAGATTGTCTCCATTTCTGCAAGAGTAGCCGCCTCTTGGTAGGAAAATTTTTCCCTCAGTTGCTCATTGGATAAATTATCAGCTGAAACAATAATATTTTTTCGAACAGGAATTTGGTCCTGCCTCCTGTGAGTCTTTCGACTTTTGGGCTGCTCCCATTTGGGAGGCTCCCAAGGCTGCTTGCCCTTATCGCGCCTGCTCATTCTGCAAAAATTTGCGAGTTAGAAAATTAGGAAGACTATTTTCTTCACCTTTAATATATTCAATATTAAAATCAAAAATAGCTAATTCAGCCTGCCATCTAGCAAATATTTGTTTTGATGCTAGATTTTTAACATCTTTCTCTAAGACTGTTTTTGCAGAGCTACAATCTACTCTAAGCAAAAACTTCTGATTAAGTAGATCATCTTGGAACTTATGTATGCACTTTATTATAGAAAGAATTTCTTTCTTGATTGTGGAGTAATTAAGTTGGGTACCATTCCATTTACCCGAGCAAAACCTAACTAAGACTTTCTTATTAGTCTCAGGGTTTCTTTGCTTCAAGATGCCACCATAGCCAATATCACTAGCATCTGCTTCCACAATTTTAAACCATTCAGCATTTGCTAAATGTAAGCAAGGTAAATTCTTAACCTTCTGCTTTATTATCCTAACTGTCTTAGTATGTTCTTCTGACCAGGCAGGTGGATTTTTCTTCAATCTTTGATACAAAATTTTTGTATCCTGAGCTATGTTAATGTAAAAGTCAGAAACATAGTTCAAAGCCCCAAGAAACCTTTGCAACTGCTTATTATCAGTTATTTCGTCAGGGAACTTAGAAGCAAATTCAATACTTCTATCAATAGGAATTATTGCCCTATTGGCTATATTATGTCCCAAAAATCTTATTTCTGTTTGGAACAACTTCATTTTTGGTGCCGATATTACCAGCCCATTCTTGATGACTAAATGCTTGAAAATCTTCAAGTGTTTAAAATGTTCATCAAGAGAATTAGAAAATATGAATATATCATCAATATAAGACAAAATAAATTCAGAATAATTATTGAATATTTCATTCATTATATTCTAAAATTCGGACGGAGCATTCTTTAGTCCGAAGGGAATTCCGCTACCGCACAGCTGTCCTCTATTTTCCATCATCTTCACTATTCCTGGGTCGCTTCGTGGCGCGTGACTGGCGGACGATTCAACCACCACTTCCTTGTTGCTTTCAGAGGAAGATTCATCCCCACCGCCATGAGCTGCAACCGACGCCTCTGACGACTTCATTGAATCATCATCATCCAGATCGAGGAAAATAGTATCGCCAAATATTTCCTTCATTTGGGAATGGATATATTTGCGACAGCGATTTTTCAATTCTTCTTTGGATATTTTAGGATTTTTCCTGAGTATATAATCTTTATATTTTCTCAGGTAATTATCCTCATAATCCATGATTTTTTCTTCTTGCAGCTTCTCTAATTCTTTGGCTTCTGCTGCAAGGGATGCCTTAATTTCTGCTATTTTTTCTTTCTCATCAATTCTATTCCACCATTTGATGAGAAAAATTCTTTTTAATTTGTAAATTCCAAACTCTCCCTCTGCACATTTGAGAGACCACTTCATTATGTGGAGAATATTATTAGAGACGAAAAATAACATGGTTGTCTCCTCATCATAGAAATTTTGTTTTTTCTGGCAAATTTTTGCCTTCTCGACCCATTCGTCGAACAAATTGAGCAATGGTCCTGACAATATTTCCAGGTTTGCTCCAAAATAATTCCACCACTTATTGAACCAGGTGGGAATGTCTTATTCTAATATTTTAGGACATATTTTAATAAACCAGGAATGCCTCCTTTTGTCATTTTCATAGTAAAATACATAAAAGAAAGCATCAATATAATCCCAGTATGTGAACTTCATTGAAGTTGTATTATTTCTGAAGAGCATTGCCCTCTCGAAATTAGGATGCAAACCCCATGATTGAGGGGTGAGGATTTTATATATAGTAATTTTACTATATACTATCTTCGAATGCGGATCTTTAGGATTTTGCCTAAAGTGCTCGATTTCTACTGAATTGGTGGAGCAAAGCATTCCTTCATAATGGATCCTCGCCCTCATTTTTATGGGATAAAAATTCCTCTCAAAGTATTTTCTTTGAGCTGCCAGGGATCCCAAGTGTCATGGGACACAGGAATATCATTCCTATCAAGACATATTATATCTTCCTCAGCTGATTTCTGAGTGTGGATTGTCTCCATTTCTGCAAGAGTAGCCGCCTCTTGGTAGGAAAATTTTTCCCTCTGTTGCTCATTGGATAAATTATCAGCTGAAACAATAATATTTTTTCGAACAGGAATTTGGTCCTGCCTCCTGTGAGTCTTTCGACTTTGGGCTGCTCCCATTTGGGAGGCTCCCAGGGCTGCTTGCCCTTATCGTGCCTGCTCATTCTGCAAAAATTTGCGAGTTAGAAAATCAGGAAGACTATTTTCTTCACCTTTAATATATTCAATATTAAAATCAAAAATAGCTAATTCAGCCTGCCATCTAGCAAATATTTGTTTTGATGCTAGATTTTTAACATCTTTCTCTAAGACTGTTTTTGCAGAGCTACAATCTATTCTAAGCAAAAACTTCTGATTAAGTAGATCATCTTCGAACTTATGTATGCACTTTATTATAGAAAGAATTTCTTTCTTGATTGTGGAGTAATTAAGTTGGGTATCATTCCATTTACCCGAGCAAAACCTAACTAAGACTTCCTTATTAGTCTCAGGGTTTCTTTGCTTCAAGATGCCACCATAGCCAATATCACTAGCATCTGTTTCCACAATTTTAAACCATTCAGCATTTGCTAAATGTAAGCAAGGTAAATTCTTAACCTTCTGCTTTATTATCCTAACTGCCTTAGTATGTTCTTCTGACCAGGCAGGTGGATTTTTCTTCAATCTTTGATACAAAATTTTTGTATCCTGAGCTATGTTCTTGTAAAAGTCAGAAACATAGTTCAAAGCCCCAAGAAACCTTTGCAACTGCTTATTATCAGTTATTTCGTCAGGAAACTTAGAAGAAAATTCAATACTTCTATCAATAGGAATTATTGTCCTATTGGCTATATTATGTCCCAAAAATCTTATTTCTGTTTGGAACAACTTCATTTTTGGTGCCGATATTACCAGCCCATTCTTGATGACTAAATGCTTGAAAATCTTCAAGTGTTTAAAATGTTCATCAAGAGAATTAGAAAATATTAATATATCATCAATATAAGACAAAATAAATTCAGAATAATTATTGAATATTTTATTCATTATATTCTGAAATTCGGACGGAGCATTCTTTAGTCCGAAGGGCATAACATTCCATTCATAGTGCCCAAATGGAACTGTAAAAGCAGTCTTGTATCTATCCTGCTCAGCTATATGGATTCGCCTGTAGCCTGATTTTAAATCAAATTTAGAGAAAATTCTTGCTCTAACAATTCTATTAAGTAGATCCCTCTTATTAGGGATTGGATATCTGATCCATTTCAAAACCTTATTAAGAGGTTTATAGTTAATTACCAATCTTGGTACACCTCTCCCCCTCTCAGCATTATTTATTACATAGAACGCTGTGCAACTCCATGGAGAGTAGGATTTTCTTATTAACTTCTTGTCTATTAAATCCTGTATTTCCTTTTTACATATTTCCAGATATTGCTGATTCATCTGGCACGGCCTCGCTTTGGTTGGGATATCTTTCTCATTAAAACTATCCTCATATGGGAGTGAAACAATATGCTATTTCCGATCCCAGAAAGCATTTGGAAGATTGCTACAAGTCTGAAGTTTAAACTCCTATTCGATCTGTTTTATTTTTTCCTTAATCTCTGGCTTATTTAATTGATCAGAGATTTGTATTTGCCTTATTTCTTCCCGGAGAAAATTGATTTAATTTTCTTTAAAATCAATTTCTCTTATTTCATTTAGAATCTTGATCATTGGATCACGAATAAATTCAAAGGTAACTTCTCTGCCTTTATAAACAGTAGAAATTCCTTTTAAACTAATATTCCTTATTGGCATCAGCTTTTCTAGAAAAGGTGTTCCTAAAATAACATGCTGAGTTATTTCCTTAACTACCACAAATTGTAATGGTATGGTAGCAGAATTTTTACAGACATTTACATCTGTAACCTTATTTGGTGCTGTCAATGCTTTATTATTCGCAGCACTCAGTGTTTGAGTAGTGCGTTCACAATATTTTATTGGAATCACACCCTCTTTAACACAATTAAGATCTGTACCACTATCTACTAGTGCAATCAAATTCTTAATATAATACTCATTATTAATGAGTAAATCTATTTGAATGTACCATTTTTGGGTAACATAGAGATCTATTTTCTCTACTTTCTGTTGAAGCTCAGTTTCTTCATCAGAAATTCCAGGGGTAGAAGTATTACTTCTTTTTGAACTTTCCCCTTGCTCAGTAGTATGGATTATCATATTCTTTGCTACTGTCTCCAAATTAGACAGTCTTATTTGAGTCATCTCATCTTGAGATTTTAACTCTTTTATTTCCTTTTTCAATACCTTAATCTTATTTTGGAGATCTTGTATTGTTACAGCTTTTACCTCCTTATTTCTATATCGTCGGAGGACTTCATCCATGCTGTAGAATTCTTCTTTCTTATTAGTTCCTTCCTCATTCAAAGAACTACTAGATACTTTTTCTTCAATGCTAAGAAAATCTATTAACTTTTCTCTAGCATTCCTACTGATTTCAGTAGATAATAGGGATTTTATTATCTCTCTTTTATCTTGAGCAGTTAATACATTAATTGACAATCCATTCATTTCGACTATGGATTTATAATACTCAAGATCATGTTCATTGGAACATTCCTCACAGCTACATTCACTATCGCATTCACACATATTAATTGACTCGTCATCACTAGACTCGTCTGATGAACCTAATTCTTCATCAGAATTTATTAATATTTTGTACAGGGTTTTCTTTAACCCTTCATCCTCTATTTCTTGGATCTTCTTCTTTGTATAACATCTATTAGCGTAATGACCTATTTTTTCGTATTTATAACATTTTATTTCCTTAGAGGATTTCCTCTTGTGAGAAGATTTCTTCTATCTCCCCTTTTCTTTCTCCTTATATTGCTGGGGATATTTCTTCTTTCTTTTTCTCCTATAGTAGGACTTATTTCCCTTTTCTCGATTATAATCCATCTTAGCCTTTCCCTTCTTATCATAAGGCTTGTAATCATCTACAGCAAATTGACTACAAAATTCACCTAATTGCTTTCTCTCCGAAAGCCTTTGTGATTTCAATTGATTCCTTAGCTTTAAATCATTACATAAAGCTAAGCCTTCTTGGACACAAGCATTGATTAATGCTCCATAGGTGTAATTTTGATATGGTATTTCTCCATTATTCTTTTCCTTCAATTTTTGTCGTATTTTTTCAGCAAAGAGGTTGGGCAATCCATCAATAAATTTGGATTTCCAATGTGATGCATTAGCATCATCAAGTGCCATAACTCTACTCAAAAAAGTATCTTTATACCATCTGAAATGAGTCAAAGTTGGACATCGTAAATTCTGTAATAGGGTTCTAATTCTCCCCCCATCAGAAATATGTCATGTGAAATGCTCTAATATATTATATATTAGAGTATAAACAACATCAGATTTCTGCTGTCCATCTTCTGTCTTAGTGACATTTATAATTTCCATTCGTTGCTCATTACTCAGGCAATGATCCCACCATCCTCGTAGGATGCCTGTAAATCTACTAGCGACAAATAAGGCAATTTGTCGATCATTATTACCAGCGGCTTTAGCAACATTGGAATACATCAATATTCTATGTAATTGATCATGTATTTGCTTATCAGAAAGACCATCTATGTTCCATTCATAGATTTCTCCAGCACAGTAATGATTCTGAATTATAGAATCATTCTCCTCATACAAAACATCCATGGGAGAGGGTCTTTTGTAATAATATTTAATCAAATTGGGTTTGTCATATTTGACAGTATTCACTCTTTCTCGATTCATATTTTTCTGAACCGCTTCTAAAGAGTTTTGAACTGAATTAAAAGAATTATAGATTTCCTCTAATTCAATAGGATTAACCTGTTCGTCTGGGATAGAACAAGTTTCCCTAGAGTCAGATTCAGACTCTTGACCATTTTGGTTCGAGGATTCTCCTTGTAGCACATTAAGGTGCTTAGGTATATCCTTAGCCTTATTAGGATCATAATTCAGAAATTCCTCTTTAAGACGTTCGTACTCCAATTCTTCTTCAGAGAGTACATTAACGCTTTGATTTCTGAATTGCTCGACTAACTCTCTCAGATCTTCCTTAGTAAATTCTGACTTAAATCTGAACTTGTAGTCTGTGACTTCCATTGGAGGTCTAATTGGTATCCTGCTTGTTTCTATTTTGGGTTAACAATAGGACTCTCATGAAGCTCTACTCCTTTAAGCGAATTAAATTTATCATTTAGCTTCTGAATATTCTCTTCTATTCGGGTCAATTGTTTACCCATAACTTGAATAAAGGTATTGGTATAATTATTTTGCAGTATTATTTTCTGCAACTCCTTTATTGTGGCTTTCTCATGTTCTATAGCCTTATAGAACGAATTAGCCTCAATATTAGTATTGAATGGAGCAGATATTTTAAGAGATTCGTTAGGAGGATATAATGATTTTATTTTCTGTCCTCCCTTAGTGGTCCAAATCTTAAATTGCTCCTCTGTGACATTTATATGTCTTATTCTACCACTAAGATATTCCTCAAGGAACCAATCTCGGAACCATCATACCTTCTGCATATTTGGAAGGTCTTCTTCATACATTTTTCTATATTCTTTACGCTGATGAACTTTGAATTGGTGTTGAAACCATTCCCTAAATTCTCTATTTTCTTCGCTGTAATATTCTTTCTTACAGCACTCAATCATAGCTGGTGAGAGTCTATAATTCATTAAAAATTAAATGCCATTTCCGACATTGTCGGTTCCTCATCTAATTTAGATGACTGAGAATCTGATTTGGAAGCATATATTGGGTGAACCACATTAGATTCATTTATTTGAAGCTTTTTTATTTTGTTTTCTTCTATATTAGAAGATTCAGCTTCTGATTGCTCGTCTGAGATAGATTTTTCAGTTATAAATCTCCTGGAATTTGATATGGAGATTCTGGCTTTTATTTGTGGAGTAAATCTAACTTCCACATCGCCATCTGGAGTCTGAATTATTTGGTCTATTTCCGAATCCATTATGGGTTTCGGAAGAACAGCCATATTCAGAGTCCATTCATTAGGAAAGTTTATTTCTTTCCATTTAATGATTCTATTAGTAGCTACTTTAGTAGTCAAAAGATTAGTCTCTACTAAAGTATTCTGTCCTGGTTTGGTAAGGTGTTTAGCTTTGGGGGCTAAAGTATTTAACACCTTAAAATGAACTCTATAGATTATTGCTATAGTTTCAGATCCAGGAAGAAAATTATAACCAAATGTCTTTAGATTCAAAGACACAGCTTCTAACAGGTTTGCATCTGTTAGGGATAAGCTCAAATTGGGATAAACATTAAAATATACTGGACCATGACAGAGACTTGTCTGCATGACTCCCATTAGGGATTATGCCCAGTCTAAACACCGACCATCTCTTAAAGATGTTAGTAAGGATGCATTTAAACCTTGAAGTGTTAAAGGTTTTAATGCTACTTGTATTAGTCCAATATGAATAAAATTATATTTATCTCTGTAATTAGAGATATCATCTTCAGATAATAACTTAATTATTTGTTCATTATCTGAGACTTGGACAGTTCTTTCCATTGTTTTGATTGCAATGGAAGACTTGAAATCAAAAGTACCTATTTGATATATTTCCTTAGGTTGAACTTTTGGAATTGTCCATTTGTTCAACTCTTCTAATTCCTTAGAAAATTCATACAGATTGGTATTCTTAACTGATTTACCCTTATTAAGGGTCTTCTTATTCGAACCTATTAGGTTTGCAAGTTGGTCACTCATCTGAGGAGGGTCTATCTTGCTACCTTCTTCATATAAACTATTAACCTGCATCCTGCTGTTAATATCAATACTACTGTTGCTAATATCTAAAAGGCTTAGGTCTAATTCATCTGGTAGTAAAAAGGTTGCACGGCTGTCAACGATTTACGGCTAAACACGGCACTCTCTGCCATCAAACGCCTACGCGACTTTGGTGCCGTCCCACAACACATAGACACACCATACAAACTATTCCTAAGCATTCAGACATAACAACTAGCAGTAGTAAAATAATAGCAGATTATATTTTAATAGTCATATAAAGAAATTAGCAAGATAGAACGCACCTACTCACGAGCCATCATGGCTCTGATACCAAATGTAGACAGGATCTTCAAAAAGGCCAGAAGAGTAGAAGAACAAGAACAAACTTGAAACTTTTATTGATAGTAGTTGTAATACAAGCACTCACAAGCACACACTCTTACAGAAGAAAATAGAAAAACTTAGCACACACACAAATGAGGCAGACGGCCTCTATTTATAATACAAACACACTCGAAGCAAACCGGCAGTATCAGATTATTGCAAGCCATCTGTCCAGACGAACCGCCTCGAGTGAATTATTGGGGTTACACGTAGTGTATTAGGCACATACGTGTCTCGACAACTTTATGTCATATCTCCTTTTGCTTTATTAAAGGAGATTCTCTCTTATCTTGACTTTGGCCAAATTCTGGATTGTAGGCCCCATGTCCACCATTATTATTATTTGTGGCTGTCTTCATCAATTCCGCCTTTATTCCGCTACCGCACAGCTGTCCTCTATTTCCCATCATCTTCACTATTCCTGGGTCGCCTTCGTGGCGCGTGACTGGCGGACGATTCAACCACCACTTTCTTGTTGCTTTCAGAGGAAGATTCATCCATCAAATGTAGACAGGATCTTCAAAAAGGCCAGAAGAGTAGAAGAGCAAGAACAAACTTGAAACTTTTATTGATAGTAGTTGTAATACAAGCACTCACAAGCACACACTCTTACAGAAGAAAATAGAAAAACTTAGCACACACACAAATGAGGCAGACGGCCTCTATTTATAATACAAACACACTCGAAGCAAACCGGCAGTATCAGGTTATTGCAAGCCATCTGTCCAGAAGAACTGCCTCGAGTGAATTATTGGGGTTACACGAAGTGTATTAGGCACATACGTGTCCCGACAACTTTATGTCATATCACCTTTTGCTTTATTAAAGGAGATTCTCTCTTATCTTGACTTTGGCCAAATTCTGGATTGTAGGCCCCATATCCACCATTATCATTATTTGTGGCTGTCTTCATCAATTCTGCCTTTATTCCGCTACCGCACAGCTGTCCTCTATTTCCCATCATCTTCACTATTCCTGAGTCGCCTTCGTGGCGCGTGACTGGCGGACGATTCAACCACCACTTCCTTGTTGCTTTCAGAGGAAGATTCATCCCCACCGCCATGAGCTGCAACCGACGCCTCTGACGACTTCATTGAATCATCATCATCCAGATCGAGGAAAATAGTATCGCCAAATATTTCCTTCATTTGGGAATGGATATATTTGCGACAGCGATTTTTCAATTCTTCTTTGGATATTTTAGGATTTTTCCTGAGTATATAATCTTTATATTTTCTCAGGTAATTATCCTCATAATCCATGATTTTTTTTCTTCTTGCAGCTTCTCTAATTCTTTGGCTTCTGCTGCAAGGGATGCCTTAATTTCTGCTATTTTTTCTTTCTCATCAATTCTATTCCACCATTTGATGAGAAAAATTCTTTTTAATTTGTAAATTCCAAACTCTCCCTCTGCACATTTGAGAGACCACTTCATTATGTGGAGAATATTATTAGAGACGAAAAATAACATGGTTGTCTCCTCATCATAGAAATTTTGTTTTTTCTGGCAAATTTTTGCCTTCTCGACCCATTCGTCGAACAAATTGAGCAATGGTCCTGACAATATTTCCAGGTTTGCTCCAAAATAATTCCACCACTTATTGAACCAGGTGGGAATGTCCTGTTCTAATATTTTAGGACATATTTTAATAAACCAGGAATGCCTCCTTTTGTCATTCTCATAGTAAAATACATAAAAGAAAGCATCAATATAATCCCAGTATGTGAACTTCATTGAAGTTGTATTATTTCTGAAGAGCATTGCTCTCTCGAAATTAGGATGCAAACCCCATGATTGAGGGGTGAGGATTTTATATATAGTAATTTTACTATATACTATCTCCGAATGCGGATCTTTAGAATTTTGCCTAAAGTGCTCGATTTCTGTTGAATTGGTGGAGCAAAGCATTCCTTCATAATGGATCCTCGCCTTCATTTTTATGGGATAAAAATTCCTCTCAAAGTATTTTTCTTTGAGCTGCCAGGGATCCCAAGTGTCATGGGACACAGGAATATCATTCCTATCAAGACATATTATATCTTCCTCAGCTGATTTCTGAGTGTAGATTGTCTCCATTTCTGCAAGAGTAGCCGCCTCTTGGTAGGAAAATTTTTCCCTCTGTTGCTCATTGGATAAATTATCAGCTGAAACAATAATATTTTTTCGAACAGGAATTTGGTCCTGCCTCCTGTCAGTCTTTCGACTTTTGGGCTGCTCCCATTTGGGAGGCTCCCAGGGCTGCTTGCCCTTATCGCGCCTGCTCATTCTGCAAAAATTTGCGAGTTAGAAAATCAGGAAGACTATTTTCTTCACCTTTAATATATTCAATATTAAAATCAAAAATAGCTAATTCAGCCTGCCATCTAGCAAATATTTGTTTTGATGCTAGATTTTTAACATCTTTCTCGAAGACTGTTTTTGCAGAGCTACAATCTATTCTACGCAAAAACTTCTGATTAAGTAGATCATCTTGGAACTTATGTATGCACTTTATTATAGAAAGAATTTCTTTCTTGATTGTGGAGTAATTAAGTTGGGTATCATTCCATTTACCCGAGCAAAAC
The DNA here is from genome assembly GCA_029216955.1 of Iris pallida. Classification (NCBI taxonomy): domain Eukaryota; kingdom Viridiplantae; phylum Streptophyta; class Magnoliopsida; order Asparagales; family Iridaceae; genus Iris; species Iris pallida. Next base: position 12,512 of record JANAVB010005797.1, read on the forward strand.
CTAACTAAGACTTCCTTATTAGTCTCAGGGTTTCTTTGCTTCAAGATGCCACCATAGCCAATATCACTAGCATCTGTTTCCACAATTTTAAACCATTCAGCATTTGCTAAATGTAAGCAAGGTAAATTCTTAACCTTCTGCTTTATTATCCTAACTGCCTTAGTATGTTCTTCGGACCAGGCAGGTGGATTTTTCTTCAATCTTTGATACAAAATTTTTGTATCCTGAGCTATGTTCTTGTAAAAGTCAGAAACATAGTTCAAAGCCCCAAGAAACCTTTGCAACTGCTTATTATCAGTTATTTCGTCAGGAAACTTAGAAGCAAATTCAATACTTCTATCAATAGGAATTATTGTCCTATTGGCTATATTATGTCCCAAAAATCTTATTTCTGTTTGGAACAACTTCATTTTTGGTGCCGATATTACAAGCCCATTCTTGATGACTAAATGCTTGAAAATCTTCAAGTGTTTAAAATGTTCATCAAGAGAATTAGAAAATATTAATATATCATCAATATAAGACAAAATAAATTCAGAATAATTATTGAATATTTCATTCATTATATTCTGAAATTCGGACGGAGCATTCTTTAGTCCGAAGGGCATAACATTCCATTCATAGTGCCCAAATGGAACTGTAAAAGCAGTCTTGTATCTATCCTGCTCAGCTATCTGGATTTGCCAGTAGCCTGATTTTAAATCAAATTTAGAGAAAATTCTTGCTCTAACAATTCTATTGAGTACATCCCTCTTATTAGGGATTGGATATCTGATCCATTTCAAAACCTTATTAAGAGGTTTATAGTTAATTACCAATCTTGGTACACCTCTCTCCCTCTCAGCATTATTCATTACATAGAACGCTGTGCAACTCCATGGAGAGTAGGATTTTCTTATTAACTTCTTGTCTATTAAATCCTGTATTTCCTTTTTACATATTTCCAGATATTGCTGATTCATCTGGCACGGCCTCGCTTTGGTTGGGATATCTTTCTCATTAAAACTATCCTCATATGGGAGTGAAACAATATGCTGTTTCCGATCCTAGAAAGCATTTAGAAGATTGCTACAAGTCTGAAGTTTAAACTCCTCTTCGATCTGTTTTATTTTTTCCTTAATCTCTGGCTTATTTAATTGATCAGAGATTTGTATTTGCCTTATTTCTTCCCGGAGAAAATTGATTTGATTTTCTTTAAAATCAATTTCTCTTATTTCATTTAGAATCTTGATCATTGGATCACGAATAAATTCAAAGGTAACTTCTCTGCCTTTATAAACAGTAGAAATTCCTTTTAAACTAATATTCCTTATTGGCATCAGCTTTTCTAAAAAAGGTGTTCCTAAAATAACATGCTGAGTTATTTCCTTAACTACCACAAATTGTAATGGTATGGTAGCAGAATTTTTACAGACATTTACATCTGTAACCTTATTTGGTGCTGTCAATGCTTTATTATTCGCAGCACTCAGTGTTTGAGTAGTGCGTTCACAATATTTTATTGGAATCACACCCTCTTTAACACAATTAAGATCTGCACCACTATCTACTAGTGCAATCAAATTCTTAATATAATACTCATTATTAATGAGTAAATCTATTTGAATGTACCATTTTTGGGTAACATAGAGATCTATTTTCTCTACTTTCTGTTGAAGCTCAGTTTCTTCATCAGAAATTCCAGGGGTAGAAGTATTACTTCTTTTTGAACTTTTCCCTTGCTCAGTAGTATGGATTATCATATTCTTTGCTACTGTCTCCAAATTAGACAGTCTTATTTGAGTCATCTCATCTTGAGATTTTAACTCTTTTATTTCCTTTTTCAATACCTTAATCTCATTTTGGAGATCTTGTATTGTTACAGCTTTTACCTCCTTATTTCTATATCGTCGGAGGACTTCATCCATGCTGTAGAATTCTTCTTTCTTATTAGTTCCTTCCTCATTCAAAGAACTACTAGATACTTTTTCTTCAATGCTAAGAAAATCTATTAACTTTTCTCTAGCATTCCTACTGATTTCAGTAGATAATAGGGATTTTATTATCTCTCTTTTATCTTGAGCAGGTAATACATTAATTGACAATCCATTCATTTCGACTATGGATTTATAATACTCAAGATCATGTTCATTGGAACATTCCTCACAGCTACATTCACTATCGCATTCACACATATTAATTGACTCGTCATCACTAGACTCGTCTGATGAACCTAATTCTTCATCAGAATTTATTAATATTTTGTACAGGATTTTCTTTAACCCTTCATCCTCTATTTCTTGGATCTTCTTCTTTGTATAACATCTATTAGCGTAATGACCTATTTTTTCGCATTTATAACATTTTATTTCCTTAGAGGATTTCCTCTTGTGAGAAGATTTCTTCTCTCTCCCCTTTTCTTTCTCCTTATATTGCTGGGGATATTTCTTCTTTCTTTTTCTCCTATAGTAGGGCTTATTTCCCTTTTCTCTATTATAATCCTTCTTAGCCTTTCCCTTCTTATCATAAGGCTTGTAATCATCTACAGCAAATTGACTACAAAATTCACCTAATTGCTTTCTCTCCGAAAGCCTTTGTGATTTCAATTGATTCCTTAGCTTTAAATCATTACATAAAGCTAAGCCTTCTTGGACACAAGCATTGATTAATGCTCCATAGGTGTAATTTTGATATGGTATTTCTCCATTATTCTTTTCCTTCAATTTTTGCCGTATTTTTTCAGCAAAGAGGTTGGCCAATCCATCAATAAATTTGGATTTCTAATGTGATGCATTAGCATCATCAAGTGCCATAACTCTACTCAGAAAAGTATCTTTATACCATCTGAAATGAGTCAAAGTTGGACATCGTAAATTCTGTAATAGGGTTCTAATTCTCCCCCCATCAGAAATATGTCCTGTGAAATGCTCTAATATATTATATATTAGAGTATAAACAGCATCAGATTTCTGCTGTCCATCTTCTGTCTTAGTGACATTTATAATTTCCATTCGTTGCTCATTACTCAGGCAATGATCCCACCATCCTCGTAGGATGCCTGTAAATCCACTGGCGACAAATAAGGCAATTTGTCGATCATTATTACCAGCGGCTTTAGCAACATTGGAATACATCAATATTCTATGTAATTGATCATGTATTTGCTTATCAGAAAGACCATCTATGTTCCATTCATAGATTTCTCCAGCACAGTAATGATTCTGAATTATAGAATCATTCTCCTCATACAAAACATCCATGGGAGAGGGTCTTTTGTAATAATATTTAATCAAATTGGGTTTGTCATATTTGACAGTATTCACTCTTTCTTGATTCATATTTTTCTGAACCGCTTCTAAAGAGTATTGAACTGAATTAAAAGAATTATACATTTCCTCTAATTCAATAGGATTAACCTGTTCGTCTGGGATAGAACAAGTTTCCCTAGAGTCAGATTCAGACTCTTGACCATTCTGGGTCGAGGACTCTTGACCATTTTGGGTCGAGGATTCTCCTTGTAGCACATTAAGGTGCTTAGGTACATCCTTAGCCTTATTAGGATCATAATTCATAAATTCCTCTTTAAGACGTTCGTACTCCAATTCTTCTTCAGAGAGTACATTAATGCTTTGATTTCTGAATTGCTCGACTAACTCTCTCAGATCTTCCTTAGTAAATTCTGACTTAGATCTGAACTTGTAGTTTGTGACTTCCATTGGAGGTCTAATTGGAATCCTGCTTGTTTCCATTTTGGGTTTAACAATAGGACTCTCATGAAGCTCTACTCCTTTAAGCGAATTAAATTTATCATTTAGCTTCTGAATATTCTCTTCTATTCGGGTCAATTGTTTACCCATAACTTGAATAAAGGTATTGGTATAATTATTTTGCAGTATTATTTTCTGCAACTCCTTTATTGTGGCTTTCTCATGTTCTATAGCCTTATAGAACGAATTAGCCTCAATATTAGTATTGAATGGAGCAGATATTTTAAGAGATTCGTTAGGAGGATATAATGATTTTATTTTCTGTCCTCCCTTAGTGGTCCAAATCTTAAATTGCTCCTCTATGACATTTATATGTCTTATTCTACCACTAAGATATTCCTCAAGGAACCAATCTCGGAACCATCGTACCTTCTGCATATTTGGAAGGTCTTCTTCATACATTTTTCTATATTCTTTACGCTGATGAACTTTGAATTGGTGTTGAAACCATTCCCTAAATTCTCTATTTTCTTCGCTGTAATATTCTTTCTTACAGCACTCAATCATAGCTGGTGAGAGTCTATAATTCATTAAAAATTAAATGCCATTTCGATATTGTCGGTTCCTCATCTAATTTAGATGACTGAGAATCTGATTTGGAAGCATATATTGGGTGAACCATATTAGATTCATTTATTTGAAGCTTTTTTATTTTGTTTTCTTCTATATTAGAAGATTCAGCTTCTGATTGCTTGTCTGAGATAGATTTCTCAGTTATAAATCTCCTGGAATTTGATGTGGAGATTCTGGCTTTTATTTGTGGAGTAAATCTAACTTCCACATCGCCATCTGGAGTCTGAATTATTTGGTCTATTTCCGAATCCATTATGGGTTTCGGAGGAACAGCCATATTCAGAGTCCATTCATTAGGAAAGTTTATTTATTTCCATTTAATGATTCTATTAGTAGCTACTTTAGTAGTCAAAAGATTAGTCTCTACTAAAGTAGTCTGTCCTGGTTTGGTAAGGTGTTTAGCTTTGGGGGCTAAAGTATTTAATACCTTAAAATGAACTCTATAGATTATTGCTATAGTTTTAGATCCAGGAAAAAAATTATAACCAAATGTCTTTAGATTCAAAGACACAGCTTCTAACAGGTTTGCATCTGTTAGGGATAAGCTCAAATTGGGATAAACAATAAAATATACTGGACCATGACAGAGACTTGTCTGCATGACTCCCATTAGGGATTGTGCCCAGTCTAAACACCGACCATCTCTTAAAGATGTTAGTAAGGATACATTTAAACCTTGAAGTATTAAAGGTTTTAATGCTACTTGTATTAGTCCAATATGAATAAAATTATATTTATCTCTGTAATTAGAGATATCATCTTCAGATAATAACTTAATTATTTGTTCATTATCTGAGACTTGGACAGTTCTTTCCATTGTTTTGATTGCAATGGAAGACTTGAAATCAAAAGTACCTATTTGATATATTTTCTTAGGTTGAACTTTTGGAATTGTCCATTTGTTCAACTCTTCTAATTCCGTAGGAAATTCATACAGATTGGTATTCTTAACTGATTTACCCTTATTAAGGGTCTTCTTATTCGAACCTATTAGGTTTGCAAGTTGGTCACTCATCTGAGGAGGGTCTATCTTGCTACCTTCTTCATATAAACTATTAACCTGCATCCTGCTGTTAATATCAATACTACTGTTGCTAATATCTAAAAGGCTTAGGTCTAATTCATCTGGTAGTAAAAAGGTTGCACGGCTGTCAACGATTTACGGCTAAACACGGCACTCTCTGCCATCAAACGCCTACGCGACTTTGGTGTCGTCCCACAACACATAGACACACCATACAAACTATTCCTAAGCATTCAGACATAACAACTAGCAGTAGTAAAATAACAGCAGATTACATTTTAATAGTCATATAAAGAAATTAGCAAGATAGAACGCACCTACTCACGAGCCATCATGGCTCTGATACCAAATGTAGACAGGATCTTCAAAAAGGCCAGAAGAGTAGAAGAACAAGAACAAACTTGAAACTTTTATTGATAGTAGTTGTAATACAAGCACTCACAAGCACACACTCTTACAGAAGAAAATAGAAAAACTTAGCACACACACAAATGAGGCAGACGGCCTCTATTTATAATACAAACACACTCGAAGCAAACCGGCAGTATCAGGTTATTGCAAGCCATCTGTCCGGAAGAACCACCTCGAGTGAATTATTGGGGTTACACGTAGTGTATTAGGCACATACGTGTCCCGACAACTTTATGTCATATCTCCTTTTGCTTTATTAAAGGAGATTCTCTCTTATCTTGACTTTGGCCAAATTCTGGATTGTAGGCCCCATGTCCACCATTATCATCATTTGTGGCTGTCTTCATCAATTACGCCTTTATTCCGCTACCGCACAGCTGTCCTCTATTTCCCATCATCTTCACTATTCCTGGGTCGCCTTCGTGGCGCGTGACTGGCGGACGATTCAACCACCACTTCCTTGTTGCTTTCAGAGGAAGATTCATCCCCACCGCCATGAGCTGCAACCGACGCCTTTGACGACTTCATTAAATCATCATCATCCAGATCGAGGAAAATAGTATCGCCAAATATTTCCTTCATTTGGGAATGGATATATTTGCGACAGCGATTTTTCAATTCTTCTTTGGATATTTCAGGATTTTTCCTGAGTATATAATCTTTATATTTTCTCAGGTAATTATCCTCATAATCCATGATTTTTTCTTCTTGCAGCTTCTCTAATTCTTTGGCTTCTGCTGCAAGGGATGCCTTAATTTCTGCTATTTTTTCTTTCTCATCAATTCTATTCCACCATTTGATGAGAAATTTTTTTTTTAATTTGTAAATTCCAAACTCTCCCTCTGCACATTTGAGAGACCACTTCATTATGTGGGGAATATTATTAGAGACGAAAAATAACATGGTTGTCTCCTCATCATAGAAATTTTGTTTTTTCTGGCAAATTTTTGCCTTCTCGACCCATTCGTCGAACAAATTGAGCAATGGTCCTGACAATATTTCCAGGTTTGCTCCAAAATAATTCCACCACTTATTGAACCAGGTGGGAATGTCCTGTTCTAATATTTTAGGACATATTTTAATAAACCAGGAATGCCTCCTTTTGTCATTCTCATAGTAAAATACATAAAAGAAAGCATCAATATAATCCCAGTATGTGAGACAATCTACACTCAGAAATCAGCTGAGGAAGATATAATATGTCTTGATAGGAATGATATTCCTGTCCCATGACACTTGGGATCCCTGTCAGCTCAAAGAAAAATACTTTGAGAGGAATTTTTATCCCATAAAAATGAGGGCGAGGATCCATTATGAAGGAATGCTTTGCTCCACCAATTCAGCAGAAATCGAGCACTTTAGGCAAAATCCTAAAGATCCGCATTCGGAGATAGTATATAGTAAAATTACTATATATAAAATCCTCACCCCTCAATCATGGGGTTTGCATCCTAATTTTGAGAGGGCAATGCTCTTCAGAAATGATACAACTTCAATGAAGTTCACATACTGGGATTATATTGATGCTTTCTTTTATGTATTTTACTATGAGAATGACAAAAGGAGGCATTCCTGGTTTATTAAAATATATCCTAAAATATTAGAACAGGACATTCCCACCTGGTTCAATAAGTGGTGGAATTATTTTGGAGCAAACCTGGAAATATTGTCAGGATTATTGCTCAATTTGTTCGACGAATGGGTCGAGAAGGCAAAAATTTGCCAGAAAAAACAAAATTTCTATGATGAGGAGACAACCATGTTATTTTTCGTCTCTAATAATATTCCCCACATAATGAAATGGTCTCTCAAATGTGCAGAGGGAGAGTTTGGAATTTACAAATTAAAAAGAATTTTTCTCATCAAATGGTGGAATAGAATTGATGAGAAAGAAAAAATAGCAGAAATTAAGGCATCCCTTACAGCAGAAGCCAAAGAATTAGAGAAGCTGCAAGAAGAAAAAATCATGGATTATGAGGATAATTACCTGAGAAAATATAAAGATTATATACTCAGGAAAAATCCTAAAATATCCAAAGAAGAATTGAAAAATCGCTGTCGCAAATATCTCCATTCCCAAATGAAGGAAATATTTGGCGATACTATTTTCCTCGATCTGGATGATGATGATTCAATGAAGTCGTCAGAGGCGTCGGTTGCAGCTCATGGCGGTGGGGATGAATCTTCCTCTGAAAGCAACAAGGAAGTGGTGGTTGAATCGTCCGCCAGTCACGCGCCACGAAGGCGACCCAGGAATAGTAAAGATGATGGGAAATAGAGGACAGCTGTGCGGTAGCAGAATGAAGGCGGAATTGATGAAGACAGCCACAAATAATGATAATGGTGGACATGGGGCCTACAATCCAGAATTTGGCCAAAGTCAAGATAAGAGAGAATCTCCTTTAATAAAGCAAAAGGAGATATGACATAAAGTTGTCGGGACACGTATGTGCCTAATACACTACGTGTAACCCCAATAATTCACTCGAGGCGGTTCTTCTGGACAGATGGCTTGCAATAACCTGATACTGCCGGTTTGCTTCGAGTGTGTTTGTATTATAAATAGAGGCCGTCTGCCTCATTTGTGTGTGTGCTAAGTTTTTCTATTTTCTTCTGTAAGATGTGTGCTTGTGAGTGCTTGTATTACAACTACTATCAATAAAAGTTTCAAGTTTGTTCTTGTTTCTTCTTACTCTTCTGGCCTTTTTGAAGATCCTGTATATATATAATATATGTAGAATATATATATATATATATATATATATATATATATATATATATATATTATATATATATATAGATTATATAATATTCTATATATATATATATATATAATATATTATATAAAATATATATATATATTCTAATATATATATATATATATATATATATATATATATATATATATATATTAGATATATATATATATATATATATATATATATAATATATATAAAAAATATAATATATATATATATATATATATATAATATATATATATATATATTATATATATATAAAATATATATATATATCTCTAATATATATATATATATATTATATATAAATATTAGATAGATATAATATATATATATATATATATATATATATATTTTATATAATATATATATATATATATATATATATATATATATATATATATATATATATTATATATATATATATATATATATATATATAATGTATACATATATTCATTTATAAAAACCCTCAATAAATATATATTTATATAAATAAATTTTATTTAATATTTCCTTATAATATTTATATTTAAAAATATACTTTATTTTTCCCTTTTCTTTTTCATATTTTATATATTTATATATATGCCTATATATGCATATGTATATACTCTATGTAGGAAATAATATAACCTGAAATTATTTATAAATAAAATTAAATATTTGTATCTTATATTAATTAAATATACTTAAAAACTTTATTAATAACTCAATAATATATATTATTTATCTAAAAATAATTATTTAAATCAATAAAGTAATTATATTAACTATAATAATTTAAATAAATATTTAAATATTAAAAATCGTGGAAATGACCATATTACCCTCATTTAGGAAAGTGAGGGTGACACATTATGTACTATGGTGTAGTGTGATACTCGAGTATCATGAGTACGCATATGGGATGTTTGATGTTTGGTATTTGTGGTTGTGTTGGTGCATTGGTGTTGTGCTTGATAATGAAAGTTTGCATTATGTCGGAGAGTGTGTCATTAATGAGTGATGTTTATAGGCATATGAAAGTGTGGTATCAATTGGTAATTAGAGTACTAATTAGTATTAGTGTGTGTGTGTAGATGGTATGTGCCTATGTGGGAGTGTTGAGTGCGTGTGTGTGTATATATATTCATATTAGAGAGTGTGTGCATTGAGATGTGTTAGGGGATGTATCTAGATATTTAGAGTAGGAGGAAAGTGAACAATAGCTTACTGTAGCTGATAAGCTGCAGGACAGCAGCTTACTACATAAGCTGACAGCAGCAGCATAAGCTGACAGCAACATAAGCTGACAGTAGGCTAACAACAGCAGCATAAGTTGACAGCAGCATAAGCTGGTAGCAACAGCATAAGCTAGCAGCAGCAGCTGCTGAAAGCAATAAGTAGGAGCTTAACTGCTAGTGAGCTTTTGTGAGTGTTTTGGTATATTGGTTGTAAGCCCCCTAATGTTTTTTAAATATTTTAAATTATCCCTAATTGTGTATTTTTTTTGGGGATTCAGAAACTACTCTTCAAAATTCTTAATAGCATATTGTCATTCTTGTTTAGAATATTTACGTTCTTAGCAAAATCTTTCATTTTTTTATTATATATATAACCACTACAAGAAAAATGATGATTCTTGACGGTTTATAAGTTGACGATCGTCGAAAACCGTCAACAATAGTGGTTATCTTGACGGTTTTAGACTTACGTCAAGGGAAGACAATTTTTTTGTTACTTTAGCAATTTTATAGCATATATATTGACGGTTTCGAAAGATCCGTCAAGAAAGAACATATTTTATAGTGACGGTTTGTTGATAACCGTCAAGTAATGCATGTGCGAAAAAACTACCGCACCTATTTCAGCTGCCATTTTCATAGTTTTTTTTGAAATATTTTGAGTGATATCATCTATATTGACGGTTGCGTAAAGCCATAAAAGCTGCTCCTATGGAGTGAAACTCCCGATCCCTTTAAAAAAACCTCGAAGGGGTTCTTTCATCTCCCTCATTCTCCTCCCTCTCCACCAGCTCCTCCCTCTTTGACTCCTCCTCCTCCTTCCTACCTCTCTGCCGCCTCTTCCTCCTCCAAAACCCCAAATTCTGAACCCTATGAAGCCTGCTAATCCTTCCCCCTCTATTTCTAGTTTTGGAAATTTAGGGTTAGGGTTTCCCAAAACCTCCAAATTTCAAGCTCGTCGGAGAGCAGGAGCGGCACGGGATGGCAGTTGACGGGAAGCAGCCCAACGTCATGCCGACTGAAGGGGCTTTCTTCTGACTCATCTCCCCAAGGTGATCTTATGATCTAATTCGATCGATGAAATGATACACCACATTTTTTGGGAGGGGTTTCACTCTCCCGAGAAGTGATCGATCAAACTCCAAAGGAATCAGCAATGGATGTCTCCAAGGACCATATGACCCTCCTCCTCGACAACGACCTCTACGACTTGGCTCAAATGCTGGTAATTTTCGTTTTCTAAACCCTAATTTTTTATTTTGCACCGTACGATGATGATTAGGTGAAGAAAATTTTGCAATTTTGGTACTGTAACAGCTATATGCTTGAAATGATGATTAGGTCGTGAAAGTTACTGCTGTAAAGTTGTGATTTTTTGGTTGTAATGATGATTATGTCCAAAAATGTGTAATTTTGAGACTGGATCAATCTGTAGACGTGGGTACGGAAAGGGTGTATGCACCGCGCTGGCAATACCAAATGCTATCACTAATCTCTGCAGTATAGTTCAGATCATTTCTTGCACAGCTTTTTGTTCTCTAAATTTTTTGTTCACTTTTTCTACTGATGGTAACTCCTATATATAACTTCAGTCTTTTTTTTCCTTCCGATAGCTACACTTTTTGGACAGCTTTGGAGGCTAGAGCCTGTATCTCAAGAGAAGAAATCCATGTGGAGAAGGAAGATGGAGTGCCTCCTGTGTGTCAGTGACCAAATAGTTGAGCTAATGCCGACTTGACAAATATTTCCATATAGGAGCAAGCTTGAGGTAATTAATGATCTTGGTGCACAAGATTGACAGTTGTATCTACTTATCAGCACAATTTTACTGATTTATGGTAGGATATACATATTTTTGGTCATCTGGATTATTTGTTACTCTTATGAAAATGTAGTATACCAAGTTTAATTAAATTATAACATTAAAGTACCCTAAACTAATCTTGGCAAGAACTTCGTTGATCAACATCTCCGTCTTACTGATTTGTAAGTTCTATAGTTTTAGTTTATCAATTAGGGTCGGTCTTTGCATCGCTATTTAGTTAAATCTTTCACACACCAGACTTCTGTTGTTGGAGCTCTTTAATCGTCTCTTGAAGTTGGGAAATAAGGGTTTATTAAGAAATTCTTATGTTGGGACTTCTATTTCTATTTGATGCCAGGTTTTGGTAATATGTCATAAAAGTTGCCAGGTTTATGTAGTGACCCGACTATGTCGAGATTTCCTCCAAGGATAAAGTTATGCTTACATGTCGTATGTGATGAAAATATCTCTGTTCATGTGGTGAGTGTGACGAAAATCTCTCTTTTGCAAGTAAGTAGAGTAATTTATATGCCCGATATTTTAATCCTGAGAAGACTTGAATCAAAAATAAGGAACAAGTCCAATGGGGAGGATCCATTCGAGGGCTGCTACTTAGACCCTGGATCGGAGCCAACACGGCTTTAGGCAGGTAGAACTGATCCTTACAATTAGAGTTTGGTCTGTAACTTTCGTATCTCATATCTTCCACTAACTCAGAGTTATGCATATGCAAAGTTCAGGTGTAATATGATATATTTAGATAGTTATTATAGTTTTTTATTATTGATATTTTGATATAGTTATTAGATATACATAAATGACAATTTATTGTAATATATGTAAACTGTTCATTTTGATTTATCTGTAGACAGAATATACTACATTGTACTTTGGGTTTACAAATTTTTTTTCTTAATAACTTACATCGAGTTAGGATTCATCTCTCCTTATTTCACAGTAGTAGATAATTAAAAAGGTAACAAGCTGGATCGTGTCATCTAGTCTTCTGTAATGGTGCTCTTATTCCACCAGTTGATATTGTCATTCAAGTAAATCCTGAACATATGCCAGTTTTAAACAGAGTTCAACTTCAACAAGAACTTAATTTGCAAATGAAATGCTTGTGTAATTATTGTTGGAGTTTGACTGTTGTTAATGCTTATGAGAACAAATATTGCAAAGGATTTAAAAAATATGGTAGTATACCAAGTTTTGACTTTTGTAGTACCTATCTTTCTTTACAAAGGATTAAAAAAATGTTGCAAAGGAGTTTGACTCTTATAGTACATGTCTTTCTTTACTTAGGAAGATAAATCTTGTGTAGTATACCTAATGTTGCATATCCCTATAACTTCATTGCATGCCCCTTCTTAACCATGATGCCCACACATTACACATGCTACAGGATACACATACCCCATGTATACTTGCAGCATAGACTACACTGCACCCCCTGCTGTAGTCAGGTCCCAACCCTGCATCCTATAGTATGCAAAATTTTAATACTGCTGCAGCTGTATATAACTGCAACTATGCCCATGCCCTGTTGCTGCCTTCCAAAGCTACATGTTGTTGCCTCAATTGTAGCTACAACTGCTGCTCCCATCTTCTTGTAGAAACCCCAGCACAATCCTGTAGTAAAAATCCCTGCAGTTGCTGCCCTTTAACCAATACTCCCTCTTACTACACATATTTATATACACACAAAGGCTTATCTACACACATATAGTCTATGCCTAAGGACACACCCTTAGATACCCATAATTCATCTAACTGGTACACTCACACAACACCCTCACTTGGCACACCCATACATTCATACAAGAATAACACTTGTCATAGATTTATGCACTCGCTGCTGCTATCCTAGGCTGCAGGTTACCTGTAGTTGCATACAACACACACAGGAAACCACTTTACATATCTGTGCTATGATACACATATAGGAAACCCAAATCTTACCATTACCTATACACAGTCTCAATGATACGCATACTCTTCCTACTGCCTACTATGCTGCTACCACATCTGTGCTACACATGCACAATTATGCATAAAATTTGTCTAAGTGCATACATTCATTGGCTTGCACATGCCATAACTGGACTACTATTGTGCAGTTGCAGAAATATCAACAGTCTTGCAATATGCCTGAAGCACAATCCCTATACTACAAGACTAATTGCAGTTCACCAATTCTTTCTTCCCCCTTGACTCACTACCCATATGCACATACATAACACTGCCTATACACACTCACATGAACGCTTTCATATCCAACTGTTATGTAGGCAGTTGACACACCTTATCAAATCCCCCCTATATATCTCATATGCATTCCTACTATGCCACAATTGACACATACTCTCCTAAGCACACACCCCTACCAGATATTCTACATCCTACACAAACACACACCACTTAACAGATATTCCATATTCCCTTTTATTCGTCTTAACAAGGGCAATATTTTTATTCGTCTTCCCTCTTCTCTTAGCCTAAGTAAACATCAGATATCTCAATTTGTTGGAGTTAAGAGGAACCTTGGAATATTTTCATTCATTATGTATACTGAAATCTAACCTGTAGGAATCTGAAAATTGATGTGATGCATAATAGGCTGAGGCAATATAAAGATGGTATATGTGAACATGGAATACTATCTGCAACAAGAATATTCATGCTTTACCTAGAAATTGTGACAACTTTATAACAAGGTTTGAAATCTAAGTTTCGATTTCGGACCATTCTTATGAGTTTTGGTGCTTTTGGATCGGAATGGGACTAACCACAAATTATAAATTATTGAATTAATTGTTTATTAGACTAACCACAAATTATTAAGTTATTAATACAACAATGATAACAACAACATATCATATTGTGCATTAACTTATGAACCAATACTATAGAGCCTTTTAAGAAATTACCACTGAAGTACATGGTAAACAAGCTCTATGATTACCATTGCCTCAAGTTCAGGGGAAAGTTTGCTGCTATCCAAATCTATTATTGTCATGCCCGCGTGAACTTGAGTCATTGACAAAAAAATACATTGTATTAGCTGTACCTTACCAATTCAATACAATTTACCGTGAAACTATTCAGGTTTGTAACTTACTGGATTAAGTCAAAACAAACTTTCCAGCTCTTTTCCATGAATGGCCAACATATCCTTGAGATCTGCAAGCCTGAAGGCTGGAACTTCCAATTTGAATACGTTTTTTAAATTTGTAGACATTTTGTTTTTAGTCTTTTTTTTCTAGCTGATCTATGTAAGGGCGTAATGATACATTAAGTGCTGTATGAAATGCATAATCGACTTCGAGAGGGATTCTAGGCTCCGATCTTGAAATTCTTTATGTTTGACATTTTTCATCTGGTCTTGACACAAATTTTACTTTCTAATGTAATCTTAAACTGGCCAACTTTAAGCATTATTCTTTTTTGCAATGTCATTGTTTGGTGGGTTAGAGTTTTACTGATACTTGCTTATTGCTATGTATCCTTCAATTTGTTCTTTTTTGCAATGTTAGTCGAAATAAGCTAATTTTTTTAGTTTTTGTTCTAAGTTGATATCAGTTTATACAAACATGTGCATATAATGATTAAATACATTTTTCTTCTTCTCTCAGGAACGACATGGAAAATAAAGGTGTTGTGAATATGGGAGGAATGTGCACCGGCCGGGTTTGCTACATATTTTATTTCTAGTTATATAAATATCAGTTTTGGATGTTTAAGATGTACAAAAAATACATACTTTGGTTGGATATGTTGTGGTTGGACGTGTGTTGGATGTTTGTGGTTGAACTTATATTGGATGTGTTGGAAGTTTGTGGTGTATGAACAATACAGTTTGTTAATATAAAAATTGGATATTAAAATTATTTGATGTGTATGTAACTTCTGGATTATTGATGTTATGTGTGTGTTCGATTTATTATATATAAAATTTTGGCTATACATAATTTAGCTTCTCTTGACGGTTATAAAACGTCAACAATTAACTCAATCCTGCTGCAACTGCTCTTTTCATTGAAGATTTTCTTGACGGCTAATAACCGTCATTTAGGCTAGAGTCAAGAAAAGTTTTTGTCTATGTTGACGGTTTCTAAAAACTGCTATCTTGACGGCTAAAAGCAGTCAACAAAACTACTTCATATGACAGCCAAAAACCGTCAAGAAAAGCCATGCCAACGACCGTCAAGAAAAGTGGGGTCTTTTCTTGACTCCGGCCTAGTTGACGGATCTGCAACCGTCAAGATACTTATTTCTTGACGGAAAATCCCTGTCAAGAAAAGCCCTTATTCTTGTAGTGAACTTTATTGCTATGATTATTGATCCCGGATATTCCTACATATTAATTTGGATTATTTCAAAAAATTATCATTTCCAATTATCATTGTAAGTATATGATACATATATATTTGGTTATAGTCGGCTGTCAAAATATTTGTATAAATATAAATATTTTATAGAACCAAAAGTTCTACCTAGATCCTAGCCAACTGTGTATATCCATATAACTAGAGTATGTGCGACTGTTGTGCATATATATATATATATATATATATATATATATATATATATATATATATATATATATATACTTAAAAAAAATATATATATATTTTTTTAAGTATATATATATATATATATATATATATATATATATATATATATATATATATATATATATATATATATATATATATATATATATATAATATGGGAGCGGATCAAAAGCCTCCCTTAGAAAGCCCCCCAAAAACCCCCTCACTCTAATTCGTAATATTAATGTTAATATTAATGTAAAAGTTAATATTAATGTTAATAGTAATGTTAATGTCAATATCAATTTTTTTAAATTTTTTTAAATTTTTTTATATTAATGTTAATGTTAATGTTAATATTAATGTTAATATTAATGTTAATGTTAATATTAATTTTAATGTTAAGTTTAATGTTAATTTTAGTATTTAATGTTAATATTAACATTAACATTAATATTAACATTAATATTAACATTAAATTACGGATTAGAGTGAGATGGGTTTTTGGGAGGCTTTCTAAGAGGGACTTTTGATCCGCTTCCTATATATATATATATATATATATATATATATATATATATATATATATATATATATATATATATATATATATATATATATATATATATATATATTTTATATATATATATATAATTTAGGGCCGAAGCCTTATATATTGAACACTTATAATTGGCCCACAACCAAGCTTAATTTTGGACAAGTCCAATCAAACGTTTCCCTCTAGCTATCAGGCATTTGAAGCCAAGTCCACGTTTCACAACATTTATGTTCTTCTCATCCTTCTCCCAATCCAGGCCCACATTCCAATTACTTTTAAAACCCTAACCCAGCCCAAACCATTCTTTTTCTTATATATACTAACATATGTGCACGTGCCTTGCACGTATTTTAACATTTCTTAATTAGTTTAGGAAGACTCTTTAGGAAGACCAACGGGTAGTCTTCCTAATTACTAAGTTGGCCTTATTAAAATTAATGAACTATTTTTAATTAGTATAAGTATGTAAGGATATTTTTGGAATTTAAATGTTTCACCATCTAAGTTTTTCTATTATATAGTAGAATAGATAAACACCAACAGGAGGGGAACACATCCAAAAAAACCTATCCGACTTTGTGAAGCCCTCCCCTGCCTACTGTTCCATTCCCGAATAGCAGTCCCATCCTGCCTCCTTCCTCCTTTCTCCTCCTCCTTACGACCAACCACCACCCCTTCCCTTTCTCTTTTCATCACACGACACCATCACCACCAACCATAACATTGTTCACTCCCCTATGGCAGCTCCCATTGCCGAGAATCCTCGGCTGATCGTCCACTCTAGTCGGCCTCGACTGATACCAGTGTAGACCCGGTGGAACCGCACTCGACTCCCTCGACCGACGTCCGCCTACCGCCGTTCAGTGCAAGCGGCAGTTTCCCCAATCGACCAGCAATCGCAGACTTCACGCAATGCCAAACAGCTTGTCAACTCCCGAACGACGCCGCCCACGACCTTGGAAAACCCCCTACCTATCACCATTTCATCCTCCTCCAGTGCCTAACCCTGCCGTGAGTGTGGCACAGTTAACTCCCAATCTTTGCTGGAGACGACGTCAACCGTCTAAGATATTCACGCACCCGAAGCTCCAGGGCCGGTCCGGAACATTTTGATGCCCAGGACTAAATACAAAATGATGCCGCTTCAAAAAATATATCGAAAACAAAGTATCATTTTTTTTTTTTGCATGATACAATAAGCCAAAGTGAACTCTTTTGGACTGGGGCCTGATACATGCCAATTAACCTTAAATTTTGCATGAATATATCTTGGCAAATGGCAATACTACTTCGAAAAAAATTCCGATACAATATGTTATTTAACATTTTTTGTTTATGCTTTTTCAATACTAGGATTGAGATATATGGGCATGTTTGCCTAATTTATCAACAACAGAGAAACTCAAGAAACATTAAAAAAAATCTAAAATCAGGAGGAACAAAAGTTACAAGAGGAACAAAAGTTACAAATATTTCAGTTTGAAAATGAAATCATTGTGAAATCTTAAGTGCAAAGATTTACGAAAAGATATTCAATACTAGGAACCTATAATTTTAAGTGTGAAATCTTAAGCGCATAGATAAACGAAAAGACTCATCGCCATCGGCTCATCAGTATTCGACACCAACGACGTGAAGAACTTTTTCTGGAATCGAAAGCGACGTGAAGAACTTTTTTCCTCAGAAATGCAAAAGAAAATCTGAAGTGATGGGAAGACTAGTTTTTTTTCTTTGAAATTGAAGAGTCGAACGGCTATCCAATTCCAATAAGCCATGTCCTATTTGTTGAATTGCTATAATGATTTTTTTTTTTTTGACATTAGACTTTGAAAAAGAAATCAGAATAACAATGTTTCATTATTTGTTATTATTACTAACATTTAAAAAAAAATTGTGCCCCTTGGAATTCGGGGCCCAGGACGCAAGTCCTGTTTGCCCCTCCTTCCGGCCGCCCCTGCGAAGCTCCACCGCGACCGTGAGAGCAGATCAAGAGCGACGAGAATCACGACCACTTTCCCCAGCACGTGAGGCCAACTCGCCATGGCACCTTAAGCACCGAACCGATAACCTATCCATTCTGGATGTCTTGAGGACCTGGCCTATTTGCTTGGTTGTCGCGTCCACAATCAACGGCCGTGTAACCGTCTCCGGCCGTTAGCATCGCTGCCCAGCGCCATGGTAGAGAGAGCAGCTACATAAGCCTAGGATATATACAATTAGGTATCCTCCCTCATTCTTTTCTGTTGTATATATAAATTAAGAAAAGTAGTAGATCAGCAACATATATACACTACACTATTTACGTAGGAATTTATCAAAGGAAGTAGGTGAATATATATCTATTTGGTTTCATTAAACCAATGGAAATAATATTAATGATAAGAAGATCAGAGATGAGACTTTAGCAAAGAGAAGAGCTTGTGATGTCATTCTCTAGGAGAGGAGAGCAGCACACTAAGCATGGTATATTTTCTTTTCTTTTTTCAAATATCCCTCCATCTTAGTTACTAATTCAAGCAATTGTGAGTAGCATTTCCTATTAGTTATATATTAATATTATAACCAAATCTGAGAAGCAAAGAAATTGCTACTCTTATGCTGTATCTTGCTTATACATGAGTTTGATGGGTATTATCACATACCCCCCTTAACTTTCAAGAATTACAAACTATACCCTTTCTATATATTTCTTTATTTTGGCATGATATTTACTATAACCCCTTCTAAATAACTATTTCACTTCTTAATGCTTGCAAACTAGTATTACATATAAATATCAGGTTATATAAATAAGTGTACAGTACACTTAGGGAAGTAATAAATATATGGTTTAATATGTGATGCCTATATTGTTTTATAAACCTTCATATCCATATTATATACGAGCTAAATATTCTTTTATATATATTAAACTTTCAGTGTATAGGAATTTCATCTATGTATGAAGGTCATATACCTATATTGTTATACAACCTTACATTTATATTTATGCGTGGTTTAAGTATCTGGGTTATGATTTATTTAGAGTCAAGTATTAATATATATAATTCTGTTTAGGATAACCATCATAAATTTTCTTAAATATATAATTCATAGAAGAAAAAGAGAGAGATTATTTTCTTAATTAAAATCCTATTAAGGAAGCGTTCCTATGTATAGGTGTATGTATATATGGGTTAATAATTCTCGGTTGTTTGTTGGGCTCTGGTAGATTTTCTTGAAGGAATGTACCATCAGTAGTTTGTGGTTGGGACTGGACCAGAATTTTGTAACACAATATCAGAACAGTTCGAACAAAACTCCAGGCAAGTATACCTTATCATTTTGATTATAATATTTACATGTTTTATGTGTTCTTCAGTCGTTCATTCCAGATATACTTCTACATGATTTCACTTGCTTCATGTTCAATTTATTACATGATTTTACCTGCTGACAAACTATACATGGTACACGGATTCGTATTGCATGGCATATAGGCGACTCTGTAAAACCCCTAAAAAATTAATTGGGTTAAATATATTTTAATAGATTTTTAATTATTTTTAATTATATTCTTGTTATATAAAAGGGGTCGTAGTCATGGTTGAGTTTGTATATGCATGTTGACTAGAAAGTATGGCATGCCTATTGTAGTCGGCTGCCATGACTAGTATACTAGCCATGGTAGGGATGGCATAGTCATATTTTAGTCCCTTGCATGTTAACAATTCTAGTTGTGGCCCAAGTCATATTTTGATTTGTTAATTAGTTATATATAAAAAAAATTGACTTTTTAGAAGACTCGATTGTACCAAACCTTTTCGAACTTGACCAGAACCAAACCCAAACCCAAGTAGATATGTTGGGTATTAAAATACATTAATAAATATATATATTTTAAATATATTCAGATTTTTGGAATTATTTTGGCTCAAAGAATAGAAGGTTTTATATAAGGATATATCTATTTAAGTCCTTAGCCTAACTAACTACCCAACCAACCCACTAACTAACTTAACCACCTAACCAAGGCCGACCAAGAGTAGCCTCACATGTAATTTTGGTCCAAATATCAGCCCTATATTGGCCGACCATGCCATGCATGGAAACATCCTCCTACATATGTAAACCCAACCCATAGGCCCATATATATATATATATATATATATATATATATATATATATATATATATATATATATATATATATATATATATATATATATATATATATATATATATATACAGGCCCCTTCAGGTACGGTACAATATTTAACGGGAAAATACGGGAAGGCAAAGTCACGGACGGTAGAGTTGATCATTGGGAGCTGAGTCCTTATTGCTGGCATTAAATGTACGCTCTCCCTCTCTCTCATTATTACTATTCCTTCCCATTCTCAGCCCTCTCTCATTATTACTATTCCTTCCCATTCTTCAGCTTTATTTTTGTTCCAGGCTTCTTCTCTAGTCTCCTTTGGAGATGGAAACTTCGAAAAAAAATTGAAGGTGTGGGACAGAGCCGACGAACATGGGCGGCGGCGAGGAGGGCGGTGTCCTCCTTGGCGACGGCGGGACAGAGCCTGGCACAGAAGAAATCGAAGGTGCGGGACAGAGCCTGGCACAGAAGAAGTCGAAGGTAGACCTGGACATTCGGAACTCGCGGCGGAAGTCGAGATCGGGGAAGTGCGGGTGGCTGATCAGGACATACCACGCGCTTGACCACACCTTCACCCATAACCGACGCTTCAGGGATGGTGGATTGCTGCTTCCTACTTCGGTGGCGGAGGAGCGACGCTTCTTCGTCTGCTATGGCTATTGCTGTTGGTCTTCTTCAGATTCGTCGGTGGCGGAAAAGGAGATGACATCGTGCTCTCTTTTGGAAAAATAAGAAGAGATCAAATCGGTCGTTCCCATTTCCTCCGAGCTTGATAAATTTCTACAAGGTACATATACATTTTTTTGTTGTTGCTTATGTGACTTTCCTTTTATATCCTTTTTTTTCTCTAGCTCCTTGATATTTCGTGCTTCATGTCACTACAAAAAGTTTGCGCCCCACCGAGACGGATTTGCATGACTTTGCACGGACCAAGGTTATGCGGGAAGCTTCCAGAACATTCTAGAAGATGGCAGAAGGCTCTAGAAGATTGTGGATCTCTCCGGAAGGCCCAAGATCGTTCTAGGAGGCCCAAGAAGCTTCTAGAAGGCCCTTGAAGTTTCCTTTTATGTTTCTAGGGAATAAACCTGGAATATACCATTCCAGTTATGGTAGAAAGTAATAATCCTTGGAATATTCCTTCCAGGACTTTCCTTGTATTGCTCTATGAGCACTTATAAAAGGGGAAAGGCTTTTATTTGTTCCTCACCACCCAAAGTTGTAGCCTTTTCTAGTATAGTAAAGTTTTAATCTTCCACTCTCTCTCTCTTTTCTCCATATTATTCTCAATATCGCCTTAGCGATCTAGCTAAGCGGGTTCGGGAAGGCTTGTACGACTCTTCGAAGGGGAAAGCTATCTCCGCTATTCAGCTCAAGAGATGTGGCAAAAGGGAGACGGCATACCTAGCGGTGCTCGAGAAGAAGGAAGGCTTCGAGGAGAAAGGCCTTTCGTGCGAGGCCAAGGGTGTTGCAAAGGGGCGTCCCGAGGAACCACTTCCGCGGAGGAAGATGGACCGTACTACCAGGCTGGGCTCGAGGGCAGAGAAGCATGTCGCAAGCTGCGCGGAGACAGAAGCGACGAGGCGGAGTAACTCACGCAAGGAGTTGCTCAAGGCTCGTGAGAGACAGTCGGGTCGACAGACTTGCAAGGGGGTTTGCATGCACGGAGATGTGCAAAACCATGTGCAGTCACGAGACGAGGGAAACCAACGACTCGACGATCTGCACGAGATTCATCATGTGCCAAGGAGGGCACGGACCGAGGTCAGAGTTGGTGCGGCGAACCAGTTTGCTTCCGATCTTGAGGAGAAGATGGACAAAGGGAAGCACCGCACGAGACTTGCTGCACCCGTCGACGAGGGCGTCGACAAAACAGGTGGGGGAGAATGTCACGTACAAAAGTTTGCGCCCCACCGAGACGGATTTGCATGACTTTGCACGGACCAAGGTTATGCAGGAAGCTTCTAGAACATTCTAGAAGATGGCGGAAGGCTCTAGAAGATTGTGGATCTCTCCGGAAGGCCGAAGATCGTTCTAGGAGGCCCAAGAAGCTTCTGGAAGGCCCTTGAAGTTTCCTTTTATGTTGCTAGGAAATAAACCTGGAATATGCCATTCCAGTTATGGTAGAAAGTAATAATCCTTGGAATATTCCTTCTAGGACTTTCCTTGTATTGCTCTATGAGCACTTATAAAATGGGGGAGGCTTTCATTTGTTCCTCACCACCCAAAGTTATAGCCTTTTCTAGTATAGTGAAGTTTTAATCTTCCACTCTCTCTCTCTTTTGCTCCACATTGTTCTCAATATCGCTTTAGCGATCTAGCTAAGCGGGTTCAGAAAGGCTTGTACGACTCTTCGAGGAGGAAGATAGTGCGCCGTACGGGACGAAGTGCTAGCAAAACACTGAGTCCGTGACCAGGTTTATTCCCTAGCAACATAAAAGAAAACTTCAAGGGCCTTCCAGAAGCTTCTTGGGCCTCCTAGAACGATCTTGGGCCTTCCGGAGAGATCCACAATCTTCTAGAGCCTTCCGCCATCTTCTAGAATGTTCTGGAAGCTTTCCGCATAACCTTGGTCCGTGCAAAGTCATGCAAATCCGTCTCGGTGGGGCGCGAACTTTTGTACGTGACATCCAGCTGCTAATTCTTTTATATGAATGCTATTATTCCATGTGTTTCTTAAATTTTCATGAAACATATTTTGTAAATATTTCTAATGATAGATATCTCTCTTTCTTTCTCATTTATTACTGCAGAAACAATAACAATCTCATTCGAACTTTTTCAATCTAATTCTTTGTTTTCGACCTCGGGCATTGGGTATCGATAGAAAGAAAAGAAAGAAGATGGAGGAGGATAGAAAAAGTCAAAAACAAATCTAGCAAATCTCTGTAAATCTTTTTTATTCATAAATAAATTTCTCTCTTCCAAAAATAAAAAAGACAAACTGATAGTTTTTCTCCCTTCCAAAAATAATACTAACGGAAGATTTTTCTCCCAAATCTTTTTTTAAAACAAATTTATACAAATCTTTCCTTTAAAACAAATCTCTCTCTTTTAATACAAATATTTTATCTTCAACAAAAAGTCTATTTCTCAAAAAAATTCTCTTCCAAACCCAGCACGGACACAGAGTTTGGAACGAAGGTCAGGTCAGCACGGACAGAGAGTTTGGAACTATCTCTCTTCCAAACGCAGCACAGACAGAGAATTTGGAACGAAGGTCAGGTCAGCACGAAAGTTTGGAACGAAGGTATTCATCTTAAATATCCATCAAATTACATATATATTTTTAATTTAAAAAGATATTAAAATGGTTTATGTTTTAAAAATAAACCAAATAATAAATCAGATAATTTTGGAACAAAGGTCCGAAGGTATTCATTCTAAGTTTATGATATTTTTTTACTGATTATTTTCAGGAAGAAATGGAGGCTGTCGACTTTGTTGTAGGGAGTAGTAGGGATAATGACGTGAATATTGATTTAGAGTGTATACACAATTTGGAAATACAAGTTGATAGTGAAAGTGAAAATTCTCTATTTGGTTCAAATACTAAATCATATAACGTTGAATATTATCCGCAAGTCCCGGAGGAAATGAAGCCTAAATTGGGTCAAGAGTTTGAAACATTAGATGATGTCTACCATTTTTATAATACATATGCTAAACGATGTGGGTTTAGTGTGCGTAAATGGAGTACCAAAAAAAAGATGGAATGCTGAGATTTTGTGGAAGGAGTACGTGTGTTTTAAAGAAGGAAGGGAAGACAATAGCGGATCCCGATGCAGTTCGTCGTCGAGGAGTAGTGAGAGAGGGTTGTGATGCTAGACTTGTTGTTAGGTCATCCACCGATAAGTATGTCATCCATGTATTTGATGAGGGACATAATCATCCATTATCAACCCCAAGTAAGACACATTTAATGAGATCTCACCGTCAAATTACAGATGCCCAAAAATGTTTAACTCAACAACTTGGGACAGTAAATATTCTAACATATCAACAGTATAATTTGCTTGGTTTACAGGCGGGTGTATTTGAAAATATTGGTTGTACACAACAAGATTTGTACAATCATGAAAGAAATATGAGGAAAGCGAGAGAGGGTCACGAAGGAGACATATTTCACGAGTATTTGAAACTCAAAAAAATTAAGAACCCTTCATTCACTTTTGAGATTAAATCTGATGAGGAGCACAAGATAACTCACTGTTTTTGGGCCGATGCAACTTCCCGACGAGCTTACAAGTTTTATGGTGACGTTGTGGTATTTGATACAACTTATAATACTAATCGGTATGGATTATTTTTGCACCACTTGTGGGTGTAAATAACCACAATGAAACTATAGTATTTGGTAGTGCATTTTTGGGAGATGAGACTGTCACGACCCGCTCCCGAATAATCGGACACGAGTCGGACATGCCCAGCCTTTGTCGTTAGACACAACAAAGTAAGCTGTACCAAACTAGGGACATCTACTAGATAAACATAAAAATATATAATCACAGTATCTAAGAAAGTATCCCAGAATGATCACCATAATCCACAATTCTATGTATGTAAATGTACGAGTCATCAAGAATGAAATGTACATGAATTCTAAAGACAATATCTAAAAGTAAAGCTAACAGTCTAAACCTGAACCTCAAGCTAAGTCATGACCATCCTGCTCAGCTAAGATCCCGGGCTCTGGCCCGTAAGGTAGAATGATAATCCTGCAAGTATACCTGCAACTTATCCAGTCAGGAGCGGAGCAAAGTACAATTCTAGGTAATGAACAAGACATCATGATATGAAAGTACAAGAGATCATGGTAGGTAAAGTACAAGAAAGAACATGGTGTATAAGCACATGAAAGAACATGGTATGTAAGAACATGAAAGTACATGAAATGTAAGAACATGAAAGAACATGGTATCTCAGGAATCACAAGAACTAAGTACATGATATATCTCCTGAATATGTGTGTACAATATTTGAAATATAACTAAGTATGTGACCAGCTAGGGGTAAGCACATGAAAGCACATGAATGGTACGGCTTAGGACCCGCGTGCACGATGCGGGGTCTAATCTAAACACACCTGAGTTGTTTCTTGTGTTTGGTCACATAAATAGTATATTTCCCCACCCCAGGTACAAGTAATAAAAACAAGGAACATGAGCACCAGAAAATACATGTCATGTTGCAGTGTGTCAATCAAGAAAGTACAGGATATAATGAAATGCACAAGACCATAGAATGTACTTGCCTTTGCTCCGGGAAGATCGGGAATAGGGAGATAGTAGTCTCTATGTTCACCTGAATTTTAGTACAAGTTGGTTAATTTCTAAACAAGTAACACTAGCTACTCTCAACTACTAACCAATCTATTTATAGTATAAATATATTCATGTGCTAGCCCTACTCTTTACCAACTATGGATAACTAAATACACTATTAATCTACACTCCAATCCTACTAAGTAATTAGGAAAACTCATAAAAGATTAGCTTTAAAATACCATACCAAAAATAATATAGATTGCATATTCAAACAAAAGATTTGTTTTAAAAACGAACAGTTCTTCACAAAGGTTTACCAAGAAATTTAGAATATATATAGTAAAATAGGTTATAGATTTGAGTATTGATTACTAAAACTACTTAAGCAGCTACTTGCAACCTTCAAACAAAAGACTTAACTAAGAGTGCAAAGTAAATTTAAAGTGACAGGTTCCTTTTGAATATTTCTACTTGGAACTCTAGCACAAGCCCCTCATATTTTGATTTCAGAGGGACAACTAACAACCAAAGGTCAACCCTAATGCCAGTTGGATTGATTAAGCCAAAACCTGGATAGACTTCCAAAGTTACAAGCCCAAACTACCACTCTCAGGTTTAGAAAAAACTGAAAGAAGAATAGTTATCATCCTACTCTCAGTTTGCAGACTGAGAATGCATAAATGTAGCCCATACAACACTACCATTTACTGATAGAGGAAACAGTTAAAAGATACTAACTGACAATGGACCTGCTTGTTCTAATTCCAGAAATCAATATATGATCCCCCCTCTCATAAACCTATTACCTACTATCCAAAGGAACCCACAACCCATCAAGCTGGCCAAGTTTTAACAAAACTTGCCACAAGTGCTACTCCACAGCTACGACCCCTCATATTTTGTAAAGAAAATTTCAGAAACAATGAACAACTACCTCGTGTTCCAGTCGACCATACACCAAGACTACTAATAAGCTATAACAAGCTTCAGAAACAAAAACTTAGCTACCAATTGAAATTATTCTCTAACGGCTACTATGTTCAAATATAACTTAAAACTCAAATCTGCACATAAACAAATGACAGCCGCCCCAACAACAATCCTTCACTAATTCGCCTTCTCCTTCTTGTTAATTTTGACTCCAACCCCGATCGACCTCCCTGCACACGATCTTGACACCAAAGTTACAACAATTGGACACGAACCAAGTGTCGGACACGAACGACTCCCCTGCATCCCGACCACAACCCCACCAAACAATCGTAGCTAAAATAATCAAAGATTCATGGCACAAACATAGCAATGGAGAGGATAGAATAATACCTGTATGCAGATGTCGGGTCATGGAGGAGAATCACGAATTCAGGAAGCGGATACAGCCCTTTCGTGTCCACGAATAGATCAAAAGACTCTTTCTAGGCATTTCAACAAACACATGTGATGCAGAGAATAGATCAGTACTACATTCTATACACAGATTCATAAGAACATTAAGGATTAAGAAGAGATTACTTACAAAAACATTTCAATTCAACTCCAAAACATATCTTGTGGAACCAACAATTGATCAAATTCTCACCACCGTCCTGATCAATCTCAAGCCAAAAACAGAGGAGTTCATACTCAGAAATCAATCCACACACATAGTAGAATATCCCGATCGAACTAATAAGGAAAATTGATACTCACCAGGATTGATGATCGGCGGATCAAGATCGATTACTTCGACAGATCGACTACTACTCCGCAAGAAAGAATTAGATCGATCGATCTCTTCGATCTCGATCTCGATCGCTGTCGATGAAGATGGTGATGATTTTCCGTCGATGAAAACTATCCGCTCGCGATCCCCAGGAAGGATCGCCTACCGCTACTGTCGTCGAAAGAATGCTTGGTCGAAGTCGCCGTAGAGAGTTGCGCACAATCGAGTTTGTCGAGGACGGAGAACGCCTAATCGTCGGTGTAAGGAGATCATCCAGTTGCCACCAGGATGAAGTCGCCTGCCGCTGTAGTGTGCCTCCGGGAAGGAGCTCGACACGTCGTCGGGAGAACGTCGCCGCCTGGTCAGACTCATCGCCGTGGTCGGAGGTTGGAAGACCGCTTGTCGCCACCAGAAATTAGGGTTTGGCTAAGAGGGATTTGGGGATGAGAAGAATGCAAAGGAAAAAAAAGAATGACTCTGATCATTCTCTCTCTTCCCAGCTCATGGTTATAAAGAAATGTTTGGAACATTTACAAAAAAAACCTCCCAAAATATCTAATTGTAAAACACCCCTTCCATTCTAAAATTTTTATAAAACAACCCTCCCCCTTTTCAGAAATTATAAAAATGTTAAAAATCAGTTAAAAACTTTTTGGAAAAAAATGAGGGGACCACAAGTTGGTTGTAACAACTTTTCAAATTTGAAAATTGCTCCCAATTTATTTCCCTCTAAAATATCAATCATCATATTATTAATTAAAATAAATAAAAAAACTTTTTATTTGAAACCTAATTTAATCAATTGCTACTATTAAAATCAAGATTTTTTATTTTCTCAAAATCGGGAAGTGGAGTTACAAATCTTCCATCCTTAAAATAATTTTGTCCTCGAAATTCGAGAGGCAACAAAACAAACTCAAAGCAAATCTCAAGAAGGTTCAACACAATTTATTTATTGTATTTAAGATTCTCAATATCAAAGTACACTCAAACAAACAAACTGGAATAGCGCTCCCGCATCTCGTCCTCGCGCTCCCATGTGGACTCTCCCGGAGAGTGGTGTCTCCACATGATGCGGACAAGTAAAATAGCTTGATTCCGCAGCTGCTTCTCCCTCCGATCAAGGATCTCCACTGGCTGCTCCTCGTAGGTCAAGCTCGAACCCATCTCTAGCTCTGAATAGTCCACCACATGGCTCGGGTCCGGAATGTAGCATCGCAGCTGATACATGTGAAAACATCGTACACTCCCTCCAAGCTAGCTGGAAGCGCCAGTCGATATACCACCTCGATGATCCGCACAATCACGTCGAAAGGCCCAATGAATCTCGGACTGAGCTTCCCGTCTCTGCCAAATTTGATGACGCCCCTAGTCGGCGAGATCTTCAGGAACACTCTATCTCCAACCGCGAGCTCTAGTGGCCGTCTGTTGCTGTCCACCCAGTGCTTCTGTCGATCCCGCACAACTCTGATATGCTCCCTGAGCCTTGAAACCCCGTACGATAATTACACACAAGAAGTTGGAATAACACAACCTAACAATGATCAAGGATCAGATAGGCACGAGATAGATTGAAATTTAAATTACAACTTAGAGGAGCAAAAATCATGAAGACAAAACTATTAAGTATGATCAAAAATCGATAGTTTAATACAAGTGGACTAAGACAAGTTAGGAAAATCATAGTCAGATAGACATGACTTAAGATCGAAGTTTTTGACAAGTCACAAACGAAGTACGGAATCACAATCTGATAGTATACAATTTTGAGGAATTCAATGATCTAACAATAAAATGCTAGAAGAAAATTTTAGCAAGGGTTGATTGAGGTGTACGCAAGACTCGGAAGATACAGTATCAAATCAGGATGAACGTGCAAGGATCTGTGTTTCTTGAAAACTAATAATCATATAAAAAGGGATATAGTTTCCATGGTGTCCAAAAACATATAGCTATTTGAAATCACTTTGCCTAGAATCCCTACCCCGCCAGTATATATCTGACTGCAGTGGACTTTCGGTTCCGTGACTCAAATAACAATGTGTCACCGAATAATCTGTCAACCTTATCCTTTTCCAATAATCATTAACGAAGCAACCCAAGAGATCAAGGTATGAAGAATATGACAAGTCTCGACAGAACTCGAAAACCTATGATTGTCTGAAATTACTTCAACTCAAAGTTCCTGCCTCATCAGTGCGCTACTGGCTGCAGTGAACCCTCAGTCTCCATAGTCCAGCTAATGGCTGCAGCGCGTAACTGTCATGCCATAGTAGGTCATCGAATAGCCTCTCGACTTTATCCTTAGGAATTTTAAAAGAGTTCCAAGGAAATCAAAATGAGTTTCAATAGTCCAAGTCATGGAAATGGAGAAGTTACTTGACTGTTAGAATACAAGGATTTATTAGGTACTATGAGACGACAAGGGATCCCATCGGTGAGTACAAAAGGGCAACCAGGGAGATTTAAAATTTCAGACAGAGCGAAGTTTCAAATTATGACGGAATATCAACTGATATCTGGAATGGTAACAGGATTCCATAAATGGGACATTATCTCGAAAGGATAACAGAGTCTCGAAGGATGAACTGAGGCAAGGTATTAGACAGGAGACAAGTTTCAAAATAAGAAATAAAATCCCGTAATGGAAACAAGGTTCAACAACATCTCAATTAACAACGAAACCTCAGACAAAGTTTCGAAGGGAAAACAACCTCCAATAGATACAACGTCTCAATTAGAAAACCAATATCAACAAAGTCGTGATTAGGAAAATAAAATCTCGAATAGAAAATCTCAACGAGGAATTAAGATTTGAATAGTAACTAGAAAATAGGTTTCAATAGGAAACAAGGTATTGGATCATAAATACGGGACAAGCAATTCTCAATTTAAGTTTGAACAAAGCCGCAGATAAAGAACAATCTCGAATAAAGATAAAATCAGGAATAGGAAATAGAATCCCAACAAGCATCAATAGAAGCGAAGGTTCAAGCAAGGTTTTAAAATGATATTCCGAGTAGGAATAATTCTCGAATAGTACACGGTTCAAATAGGAAACAAAATTTTAAGTAGAATCCCATAATAGAAAACAAAGTCATAAAAAAATGAATATAAAAACATGGTATTAAATAGCGGATATGAAACAAGTAAAATCTCAAAATACGAGGCAAGATCAAACAAGATCGTGAATAGAACGAAAAATAATTCACGAATGAGAAATAAAATCTCACAGGGAACGAGTCAAAGTTTCAAAGTTAGAAAACAAAATCTGCAAATGAAATCTCGAATAGAAGCAAGATTCAAACAAAGTTTTGAATGTCATAAGTTTGATTAGGAATGTAATCTGAAGTAAAGTCATAAATATCAACAGGGTCTGAATGGGGAACAAAATTCGAGCAGAAACAAATCTTGAATTAGGAAACGATGCCATAGGAAACAAGTTATCGAGCAGGAAAAAAAATCTCGAATAAGAGCAGCGTTTACGAACAAGGATGGAAACAACTTTCAAAATATATTTTGAATAGCGACCAAGGTTTCAGAAGAGGAAATAAAATCTAATAATCCTTAAATGGGTAACAATGAGGTTTTTAAGAAATAACTAGGTGCAAGAGGAATCTAAGGAAAAACTGGATTAGGAATCATGATCCATGGTTTTCTCCAACCATGCAAAAGAGTATTCTGTCTTCTGTCTATCTTCAGTATTCCTCCGGGATTGGAATCACTTCAACTTCTCCAACTGTCCTGACGTAGGTTGATCCCTGCGGTAGTGCTCCATGTGATCGCTGAAACTGGAGGGGCGGGTCCCCCTTGTTGTAGTTCTGGTGCTCTTCGTGTTCGTCCTTGGGCAGTATGATCAGTGGCCTCTGGGCAGTCCTTGACTTGGTGGGCAGGCGATCTGTAGTGCAGGCATAGCCTTCGTCTTTTGTGGCACTCTTCGTAGTGGTGATGTCCTGGGTGACGGCAGAAATTGCAAGTGGTCGCCATCTGGATCTTCCGCTGGGACTGAAGCGCGGAACCTCTGATAGGAATATACGGCTGCTGGTGTGCTGGCTACTGAGATCTGGCTGCTCTTCGGCATAAGTCTTCATGTCTCTCCTGGGCTTCAGCTTCCCATCTTATTGTATGTGTTACGAGCTGGGTCTCCCGGTTGGTGACTTCAATCTTCAGAGGAGTCGGATCCTCAAAGACTTGGATATTGATCTTCAGTTGGGGATCCACGTTCTCGATCTGCTCCTTGGTGCAAGATATGTGCTCGGTGTCGGAAAAAAAAATCCAATTGTCCAAGAATCTGGAAATCAGAAGTCCTTTCTGGCTCGGAGAGTGCATTTGCAATTCTGGATTGGAAAAGGATGGCCTGCTGGTGTCAAGGAACTCTTAAAACGTCTTCGTCAACTGCGTACTACCCATGGGGATAGTAGTGGCGATAGAAGATAGTGGAAGCTCGAAACCTTCAAGTGTAGGTGGATCGACAGTTCTGGTGTCGTATGCTTTTGAACTATCTGAAAAAAAGAAAACTGTTAAAATAACCTAGACCTAAATACAACAAGTATTTATAGAATATCAAAATACCTGATATACCTGATATACCCTTATTTTCCGATTTTTCCTATGCTGTGATCAAGTTTCCCTAGTTTAATCAAGTCCCCCAATAGTACGCTAAGACCTAGGTACCATTAGGATTGACCTGCATGGGCCACCACTAAAAACATGTCACGACCCGCTCCCGAATAATCGGACACGAGTCGGACATGTCCAGCCTTTGTCGTTAGACACAACAAAGTAAGCTGTACCAAACTAGGGACATCTACTAGATAAACATGAAAATATATAATCACAGTATCTAAGAACGTATCCCAGAATGATCACCATAATCCACAATTCTATGTATGTAAATGTACGAGTCATCAAGAATGAAATGTACATGAATTCTAAAGACAATATCTAAAAGTAAAGCTAACAATCTAAACCTGAACCTCAAGCTAAGTCATGACCATCCTGCTCAGCTAAGATCCCGGGCTCTGGCCCGTAAGGTAGAATGATAATCCTGCAAGTATACCTGCAACTTATCCAGTCAGGAGCGGAGCAAAGTACAATTCTAGGTAATGAACAAGACATCATGATATGAAAGTACAAGGGATTATGGTAGGTAAAGTACAAGAAAGAACATGGTGTATAAGCACATGAAAGAACATGGTATGTAAGAACATGAAAGTACATGAAATATAAGAACATGAAAGAACATGGTATCTCAGGAATCACAAGAACTAAGTACATGATATATCTCCTGAATATGTGTGTACAATATTTGAAATATAACTAAGTATGTGACCGGGTAGGGGTAAGCACATGAATGGTACGGCTTAGGACCCACGTGCACGATGCGGGGTCTAAGCTAAACACACCTGAGTTGTTTCTTGGGTTTGGTCACATAAATAGTATATTTCCCCACCCCAGGTACAAGTAATAAAAACAAGGAACATGAGCACCAGAAAATACATGTCGTGTTGCAGTGTGTCAATCAAGAAAGCACAGGATATAATGAAATGCACAAGACCATAGAATGTACTTGCCTTTGCTCCGGGAAGATCGGGAATAGGGAGATAGTAGTCTCTATGTTCACCTGAATTTTAGTACAAGTTGGTTAATTTCTAAACAAGTAACACTAGCTACTCTCAACTACTAACCAATCTATTTATAGTATAAATATATTCATGTGCTAGCCCTACTCTTTACCAACTATGGATAACTAAATACACTATTAATCTACACTCCAATCCTACTAAGTAATTAGGAAAACTCATAAAAGATTAGCTTTGAAATACCATACCAAAAATAATATAGATTGCATATTCAAACAAAAGATTTGTTTTAAAAACGAACAGTTCTTCACAAAGGTTTACCAAGAAATTTAGAATATATATAGTAAAATAGGTTATAGATTTGAGTATTGATTACTAAAACTACTTAAGCAGCTACTTGCAACCTTCAAACAAAAGACTTAACTAAGAGTGCAAAGTAAATTTAAAGTGACAGGTTCCTTTTGAATGTTTCTACTTGGAACTCTAGCACAAGCCCCTCATATTTTGATTTCAGAGGGACAACTAACAACCAAAGGTCAACCCTAATGCCAGTTAGATTGATTAAGCCAAAACCTGGATAGACTTCCAAAGTTACAAGCCCAAACTACCACTCTCAGGTTTAGAAAAAAACTGAAAGAAGAATAGTTATCATCCTACTCTCAGTTTGCAGACTGAGAATGCATAAATGTAGCCCATACAACACTACCATTTACTGATAGAGGAAACAGTTAAAAGATACTAACTGACAATAGACCTGCTTGTTCTAATTCCAGAAATCAATATATGATCCCCCCTCTCATAAACCTGTTACCTACTATCCAAAGGAACCCACAACCCATCAAGCTGGCCAAGTTTTAACAAAACTTGCCACAAGTGCTACTCCACAGCTACGAACCCTCATATTTTGTAAAGAAAATTTCAGAAACAATGAACAACTACCTCGTGTTCCAGTCGACTATACACCAAGACTACTAATAAGCTATAACAAGCTTCAGAAACAAAAACTTAGCTA
The DNA here is from genome assembly GCA_029216955.1 of Iris pallida. Taxonomy (NCBI): domain Eukaryota; kingdom Viridiplantae; phylum Streptophyta; class Magnoliopsida; order Asparagales; family Iridaceae; genus Iris; species Iris pallida. Next base: position 46,867 of record JANAVB010005797.1, read on the forward strand.
CCAATTGAAATTATTCTCTAACGGCTACTATGTTCAAATATAACTTAAAACTCAAATCTGCACATAAACAAATGACAGCCGCCCCAACAACAATCCTTCACTAATTCGCCTTATCCTTCTTGTTAATTTCAACTCCAACCCCGATCGACCTCCCTGCACACGATCTTGACACCAAAGTTACAACAACTGGACACGAACCAAGTGTCGGACACGAATGACTCCCCTGCATCCCGACCACAACCCCACCAAACGATCGTAGCTAAAATAATCAAAGATTCATGGCACAAACATAACAATGGAGAGGATAGAATAATACCTGTATGCAGATGTCGTGTCATGGAGGAGAATCACGAATTCAGGAAGCGGATACAGCCCTTTCGTGTCCACGAATAGATCAAAAGTCTCTTTCTAGGCATTTCAACAAACACATGTGATGCAGAGAATAGATCAGTACATTCTATACACAGATTCATAAGAACATTAAGGATTAAGAAGAGATTACTTACAAAAACATTTCAATTCAACTCCAGAACAGATCTTGTGGAACCAACAATTGATCAAATTCTCACCACCGTCCTGATCAATCTCAAGCCAAAAACAGAGGAGTTCATACTCAGAAATCAATCCACACACATAGTAGAATATCCCGATCGAACTAATAAGAAAAATTGATACTCACCAGGATTGATGATCGGCGGATCAAGATCGATTGCTTCGACAGACCGACTACTACTCCGCAAGAAAGAATTAGATCGATCGATCTCTTCGATCTCGATCTCGATCGCTGTCGATGAAGATGGTGATGATTTTTCGTCGGTGAAAACTATCCGCTCGCGATCCCCAGGAAGGATCGCCTACCGCTACTGTCGTCGAAAGAATGCTTTGTCGAAGTCGCCGTAGAGAGTTGCGCACAATCGAGTTTGTCGAGGACGGAGAACGCCTAATCGTCGCTGTAAGGAGATCATCCAGTTGCCACCAGGATGAAGTCGCCTGCCGCTGTAGTGTGCCTCCGGGAAGGAGCTCGACACGTCGTCGGGAGAACGTCGCCGCCTGGTCAGACTCATCGCCGTGGTCGGAGGTTGGAAGACCGCCGATCGCCACCAGAAATTAGGGTTTGGCCAAGAGGGATTTGGGGATGAGAAGAATGCAAAGGAAAGAAAAGAATGACTAGTCATTCTCTCTCTTCCCAGCTCATGGTTATAAAGAAATGTTTGGAACATTTACAAAAAAAATCTTCCGAAATATCTAATTGCAAAACACCCCTTCCATTCTAAAATTTTTATAAAACAACCCTCCCCCTTTTCAGAAATTATAAAAATGTTAAAAATCAGTTAAAAACTTTTTGGAAAAAAAATGAGGGGACCACAAGTTGGTTGTAACAACTTTTCAAATTTGAAAATTGCTCCCAATTTATTTCCCTCTAAAATATCAATCATCATATTATTAATTAAAATAAATAAAAAAAACTTTTTATTTGAAACCTAATTTAATCAATTGCTATTATTAAAATCAAGATTTTTTTTATTTTCTCAAAATCGGGAAGTGGAGTTACAGAGACAGTTGATTCTTTTAATTGGTTATTTAACCAATTTCTCAAGGCTATGCCTGATGACGCTCCTACAATGATTATAACCGATCAAAATCCGGCAATTACAAAGGCCATAGCGGAGACTCTTCCCAATACTTTTCATAGATATTGTAGTTGGCATATTTTTAAAAAGTTCTCTGAGAAGATTGACGTTGTTAAGTACTGTACTTATTATAAAGAATTTTCAAATTGTATTTGGAAAACAGAAGTTAAGAAAGAGTTTGAAACAAAGTGGAGAGAGCTTGTGGAAAAGAGTGACTTGAGTTCTAATGAGTGGCTAGAAAGTATGTTTAATATACGTGAGAAATGGATTCCTTGTTATATGAACCATACATTTTCGGCTAACATGTCTAGTAGCCAACGAGCGAAAAGTGCTCACTCATTCTTTAAAGGCTATGTTCAAAAAAAAATTCATTAGTGGATTCTATGATTCAATTTGGTAGGGGACTTGAGCGCTTACGTCATGATGAGAAGGTATCGGATCACAAAGATATAGTGGAAAGGCCCAAATTGAAATTACAAAATGATGTGGTGGTCCAAATGGTTGACATCTACACAAATGAAATATTTCATAAATTTCAAGAGGAGATGTGTCTTTGTTCCAATTATAAATTTGCGCTCGTGAATGACGAGGGCATTAAAATTGTGTATAAAATAAAAAGAAAAAATTTTGATAATCACAAAACCCGTAAAATTGTGTATGATAAGGATTTGGATTTCGCAACATGTACATGCAAAATGTTTGAGAGTTCAGGGATCCCATGTCGACATGTGTTGTCTTATTTGCAAAAATTTCATGATTTTGAATCATTGCCTAGCCAATACATTTTAAAGAGGTGGACAAAAATGGCAAAATACGGGGCCGTTATTCTCGAGGGTGGCATGGAAATAAGTGATGACAAATCCTATTTTTTGAACCAGAGTCGTTTGATTCATCAAGCCTTGAATTTGGTTGACAGAGCCCTTACAAATCAAGAAACAATGAAAGTATACTCAGATGCTTTGGATGGTGCAAAGGATAGAATAGATGATATTATTAGTGGTGTTGTAGTTGGTGGTGAGATTATCGAGCCAACGATTGGGGGTGCTGCATTCTCAGGACGAATGAGTTGTAATGTTGAATTTACTTATAAAGAACCAATCCAAGTACGTGCTAAAGGATGCGGTAAAAGGCTCAAGGGGGGAAAAGAAAATGCATTAAAGAAGCCAAAAAAACACCAAAGACCAAAAATGTAATGGGTGTGGATTGTTTAGACAAAACCATGATAAGGGAAATTGTCCGAATATAAAAAATTGATACGTACTTTTAGTATATAATTTTTTTTTAATTTTCAATCCAAAGTTATTATATTTACTAAATTTTATTTACATTTTGTTTAGATCTTCCCAATCCACCATAACAGAAAAAAGTTTAGGAGATGCAGAATATCATATAGAAGGTACAAAATCACTATTAGTTTGCGTTTGATCTAATATTATTATTGCTAATTGTGTTCTGAGTGTTATATAATATTGTGTTTTTGAATTTTATTTTTTTAGATTTATCAAGTTGATAAGGAGTTGAGCAAAAAGTGTTGCTGCTACAAAGGTTTACTTTGTCCATTGCTTATTTCTGGATGGGGAAGCTGTGCTCCATGCTTTTCTGTACTACAGAGAATTCCAGTTCAGGAGAATATGCTTCACTTCTAATTGTTGATGCTATTCTTAAGTGTTCTGTTGGAAAACCATACGACGTATTTATTTTATTTTGTTCCTTTTTTCCTTTAATTTGTTGAGACTATTTCATTTATTAATTTGAACATTTCTACAATGAATTTGTTACGGCCGAGGAAACATTGAGCTAAAATAAAAATATGTATTCACAAATGTATGGAGGTCTGCCAGTGATCTTTATGCTAGCATGCCAACTTATAATGACCCTGGACTTGGAACTTTTTCACGGGATGCAGCAAGGAATTTGCTGAATACATATATAATTGTTGTATCATTGTTGATGTGAATCATTTTTCAGAATTTGCAAAGGGATGATGCTACTATATTTCTTTATCAAACATCGTACAATTATTCCAGAAGTTATGTTGGTGGTACTACAAATTTTTGTTCCTCGCCGTGCTCCTCATCACCGCAATTCATAGTTGTATTTTGTTGTGATAAACATGCTTTTTGCTGTGTGATAATGTATGGAAAGTGATGCAGGCAACACAATGAATGTTCATAAATCATAATTAGGGAATTTCTTTTAAATGTTTCATGGCAAGCTAATGAACTTTTACTTGGTCAGGTGATGGTTTGCTACTATGGTAAGATTTGTTCTCCATGGACATCGGAATTGACTGGTTCAGCATGGAAAACCTAGAAAAGTTGGACAAAGTTTCATCCTTTTTCTCAAATGGTTAAGAAAGGTTTCTACAATTGGCATATGGAAATCGAAGACACAGGAATAGTTGTTGCGAATTTATTTGTTGCCAAGTTGTTGCGAACTTATTTGTTGTCAAGATATACACTACTACTGAATTTTGTAGACAACCATGTTAGTAATTGATGAAACTCTACTATTTTTTGGAAATTCTTATTTCTTGACGAAGCTTGAGTTTCCTGGGTGAACTTTTACTTTGGCCAAGTTGCAATCTGCAAAATAGTTTGCCAAAGTGTACCTAAGTTGTGTTCAGTTTAACTCTTCAAAAAATTTAATCGAACGGGCAAATTTTGTGCCGAACAGCATATGTTTTGGAAAATTATGAGAAAACGGATCAGACGACAGTACGACTGGCTAACGCCAATGGCACTGACGCACATTTTTTTAAATTATAAAAAATATGACGCCAGTCACAATAACGCCAAACTAATAAAAAAATGTTCGACGCTTGTGGAACTGGCGCCACATTTGTAAAAACAATAAAATTGTTGGCGCGGTGGAACTGGCAAAAAAAACAACTAATTTGACACTGAAGCTAGGCAAAAAATAATAATAAATTTAGTTGGATGGAACTGCTACCATGAATTTTAAAAGAAGGTTGCTTAAATGAACCACGATTGCTCGTGTCCATTCTCTTTGACTTAAGCTACTAAGCTACTCCATCGTTACTAGATTTGTTTAAAAAACAAAGAAAATAGGACTACTATTACAGTTCCAATGAACAAAGGAATGGGAAAGATGGCCAATTCTAAAATGGATTCTTCAAGAAAATTTGTCCTATTTCTCTTCCCAAATCTTCCAAGGAAAACAAATTCAAGCTCGTAGGAAATGGGAACGACCGATTTGATCTCTTCTTATTTTTTCAAAAGAGAGCACGATGTCATCTCCTTTTCCGCCACCGACGAATCCGAAGAAGACCAACAACAATAGCCATAGCAGACGAAGAAGCGTCGCTTCTCCGCCACCAAAGTAGGAAGCAGCAATCCACCGTCCCTGAAGCGTCGGTTATGGGTGAAGGTGTGGCCAAGCGCGTGGTGTGTCCGGATCAGCCACCCGCACTTCCCTGACCTCGACTTCTGCCGCGAGTTCTGAATGTCCAAGTCCACCTTCGACTTCTTCTGTGCCAGGCTCTGTCCCGTACCTTCGATTTCTTCTGTGCCAGGCTTTTTCCTGCCGTCGCCAAGGAGGACACCACCCTCCTCGCCGCCACCCATGTTCGTCGGCTCTGTCCCGCACCTTCGATTTTTTTCGAAGTTTCCAGCTCCAAAGGAGACTAGAGAAGAAGCCTGGCACAAAAATAAAGCTGAAGAATGGGAAGGAATAGTAATAATGAGAGAGGGCTGAGAATGGGAAGGAATAGTAATAATGAGAGAGAGGGAGAGTGAACATTTAATGCCAGCAATAAGGACTCAGCTCCCAATGATCAACTCTACCGTCCGTGACTTTGCCTTCACGTATTTTCCCGTAAAATATTATACCGGTATATATATATATATATAATATATATATATATATATATATATATATATATATATATATATATATATCAATTTTCAGCAAAATCCTAACCCTAACACCAAAAACTCTTATTTACCACCAAAGAGCCGATCCTACCCCCATTAATTCTGAAAATAGCAGCCTCTTCCCTCTCTTTATCAACCTCTCCCTCCACAACAACTACCAATCATCTCCTCCCACTCAAAGTCTCTCCTTTACACCATCTCTTCACCTAAACAGCATTAAAGCTTCAAAAAGACTCCACCTTCACCTTCAAACCCATCAAACCACCATTGTCATCTTCTTCAACCCATCAAAAAGGGGATAGCAAGCAAGCAAAGCAAAGAAATTTGGGTTCTTGGACAAGGAGGAGCAACACCAACTCATCTTGTGAATGATTTCGGTAAAAGCTCTATCTTTTTCCATCTCAAACCCTATGATAAAATTCTCTAGGAAATCTGAGATTAATGTATTAGAAATTAGATTTTGATTCCTTTTATCATATTTTTTTCCTTAGAAGTTACATCTAGAATTGTTGAGAAATCGGGTTACGGTATGTTAATTTTTAGTACCATTGTGAAGGAACTCTATTTTATTGTTGGTATTTTTTAAAACTAAATCTAATGTAGGTTTATTACTATAAAATATAATTTTTAAACAATTTTGTGTCATTTTATCATCTTAGATCTGATCGAAAAAATAGGGATCGAAATACTAGCTTTTCGGGTAAACTGCTGACCTAGAAATGCTAAATTAGGAATTAAGGAGATGATCAATAGTGAGTTTATTTTCTGAGAAATAATCTATATTAATTCTGTTTTAATATAATATTTATTATATTTAAGCTATATTGGGTAGTTGACGATGTTCCAGACATTTTGGGTAGACTAGCCGACATGGGAGTCAAATAGTCATACATTTTTCTTAGAATTTGAAATCTTGAGTTCAGAGCTTATTTCTGTATAAAATAATTTAAAATTATTATTTTTATGATTTTAGATGATTTTTAGGCATACCCTCGAATTAGGGACATAACCTACAATTTTTGAAGTCAGAAACCGTAAAACTAGGTTTCAGTGTCTCATGGAACGTATGTGTTATGGTGTACGAATCAAAGTGGTTCCATGAGATATTTAAATATATTTATTATGGTTTAAAATATTAAATTAGCTAATTAAGATATATTACAAAGTTTCTTGATAAAATACTTAAACTAGTTAATTAATTATTTAGGAGCATTGGATTCCGGAGGCGTGGACATGAGAGCTACCTTTCATTTTCACACCGCGTAATCAGGCAATTTAACCTTGCTATTGTTCAATTAATGTTCTATCTTTGCTCTTTATTATTTGTTACTTTTATTATTGACTTGGACATTAATGGTTATATCAATACGGGAATTTAGGTACATTCAATTGTTAAGTTGTTTAGTATAGAGCCTGTCTGAGATCGATAGATTTATTTTCCATTGAGACCTATCGGTCGACACGTGATTGACCTATATGTTATTCTGATAACTGAGCTTGATTACCTGAGATACCAGATTCCCTGATACTTGCAGGATAGGATTGGTTGTTGTCATTTTATTTTTCTTTTAGATGTGTCTTAGGATTTGCCGTCTAGATAGATGTCAGAACGGTAAGTTGTGAGATGAAACTTATTGATTCTTGAAAGTTGAGAACAAATACTACTTGCATGGGCCATGCTGGGCACTTACACTTTATATATATGTATATACATTTATTCGAAGAGGAGATATGTTTCCTGAGTTACAGCCTCATTTAGTTACCGTTGGGACTCCAGTACTAAAGCTATGGCTATATGTATACTCTCTTAGTTACCATTGAGACTCCAGTACCAGAGCTATGGAAGTAAGTATCTCATGCTCTGTTACATTTACTTTGAATATGTCTGTGCTTGCGAACGTTGTCCTCAAAGTGCCACATCAGTTTGGTTTAGTTACCTAAGATATTTTATTTACTGCACTTTAGCTTGTTTATTATGTGCCTTGCTATGTCCCTTGAGGATCTGATTATTCCCCAGATATAGCTGACGAGATCTTACCCGAGGAGTACTGGCCGGGAGTCTATTCTTCTTTTGCACCGGCTGTGGAAGACGAGGTTGATCTGGAGTATTCCTTCATTTATTGCTATATTTATTTTTGTTAGAGCTGTGAACTTGTAGTGACTTCTTTTATATTTTTATCTGAGACTTGTATCGTTCATTTATTTGCTGAGACTTGTATCTATAGATTCTTTTCTATATGACTATTTTATTTCTATTTGACATTATTTTAGTTCCTTTATTTAGCATGATATATCTTGTTACTATTCTGTGGTTCTTTGTTTGTGTGGATGAGTATAGTTTCTGTGCTAACCATGTGATTATTTTACATCTTAAGATACTTTCCATTGGTCCATTAAATTGGGTATACCTATGGAATGTGTCTGTTGGCAATCCACGTGTTCTAGTTCTTATGGATTTTGGGACTGGGGTGTGACATGTTTTTCTGGTAGCCCACGCAGGTCAACGAATAAATTGTTTGGTTACATGATTGTACCAAACAAGCCTGCATATAGGATTAGAATCTAGGATCTCATCCACGTACTTAATCTTCTTCCTTGATTCCATTGTCGAAATCTCATTTGACTGCTTTGAACCGCATCTTGCTTGATTCCTTTTTCTACCGTGAATCTTATTTCTCAATAGAGGTTAGGAAGATGACTTATATGCTCCATTGATTCAATTACACTACTAGTTGAACTCTTGTGAGTTGGGTCGTATGTCTCACAATTGAGCATTATATTGTCCTTACAACCCATTATTGAATGACACTAATAGGTTATCTACAGGTCCATAACCCATTTGGTCGGACAAAGCCTTAGACAATAAGACATTAGGACAACTGTAGAGGCACAAACACCAAACGAGTTTTAGATTTTGAGGAACTTGAACTATTTCTCACATACTTATATTTTTGACTGTTTTGACTGATACTGCTATTGTAGTCTAGTTTTGCAAGCTTATTTCTTTTATCGAGCTTGTTCAAGACATATATTTTATTGGGTGCACCCACTAACATATTGTCTAATCAGAACTACTACATTATGGTCTGATCCTAGTGCACTTAGTTCGCTCTTCTTATGATTATTCTACATGGATTGAGATATAGTTAACAAATATACTTTTCCTCTATGATCTCATCCGCAACTACTATGACAACTCTTTTTTTTAATTTTCAATGGCCTTTGAACCTCGTATTTGTATTCAACCACATCTCACTTGAACTCTTTATTGTTGTTCACCTCCACTTATTCCGAAAAACAAATGCTTGTACTTGATAGATAGACACAAAGTATCCCCTTAGTTGCTCTATCACCTATGGCAAAGATAGTTGTATACACAAGTGTAGCTAGTCATCGACCAATCCATGTAACTACATCTTTGTCTTGAGTTTCTCATCCTTTCCCTCAAACCCTAGATCTATTGTCATGACCTTCTAATCGTTTGGAACTTGAGGATGACTAGAATCGTTCCCTTGGTCGAACCCCCACCTAGGAGACTGTCTTTTCTCTAGGAACCACGTCTTGTGAATCTCTACTTATTCTCATTTTGATTTACTTAACCGTTAACCTTTTATTTCATGCGTTAATTAGAGACCCTCATTCATTACTCAAAACTCTACCATGATCATTAAACCTAACCGTATGTTTCCTCCCAATTGAATTGCTTCATTCGTTGAAGATTTTTTATTAAAACTCCTCCGTGATTCATGCAACCCTTATTTCTTATATGATTTTCTTGTACGAAGATGAAAATTGGATCATGACACCCTTCAGTTATATGGACTAGATTAGAAAAATACCATAGAGGAGATTAATTAATGGTAGAGTTAGTTAAGGTAGTTATGCGATTATGAGGCATAAGTTGAAATATGTTGTAAACACTATTAGATGAAGTTAGGATGATGTAATATTATGTTTTGATGATACGATCAAAGATGGATGGATTCTACACCGACAAATTATTTTCGAGGATTAATCCAATATTGAATATAAGAGTTTTTAATTTCTTAGTGCTTCAAGAATTAAAATTCTATGGATACAAAATTTTTGCTAAAGATAAGGCTGACTTTTGCCTTCGATAAAATATAGTATTTTGATGATATTAGTTTTCGAGGATAACCAAATATTAAGAATTAGAATTTCTAAATTATTTATGCTTAAGGATTAAATTTTATGTTGATGGATGGATGTTTAAGGATTAATATCGGGTTATGATAATGTTGATTTTTAGCACCGTTGTAAAGGAAGGCTATTTTATTGTTGGTATTTTTTAAAACTGAATCTAATGTAGGGTTATTACTATAAAATATTATTTTTAAACAATTTTTTGTGATTTTATCATCTTAGATCTGATCGAAAAAAAGGGATCAAAATACTAGCTTTTCGGGTAAACTGCTAACCTAGAAGGGCTATAAATTAGGAATTAAGTTGATGATCAATAGTGAGTTTGTTTTCTAATAAATAAGCTATATTAATTATGTTTTAATATAGTATTTATTATTTTTAAGCCATATTGGGTAGTTGGCGATGTTCTGGACAAATTTCGGGTAGACTAGCCAACATGGGAGTCAAATAGTCAATTTTTTTTAGAATTCCAAATCTTGAATTCAGAGCTTATTTTTGTATAAATTAATTTGAAATTATTATTTTTATGATTTTAGATGAATTTTAGGTATACCCTCGAAGTAGGGGCATAACGTACAATTTTGGAAGTCGAAAACCGTTAAACTATGTCTCGGTGTTTCATGGAACGTATGTGTTATGGTGTACGAATCTAAGTAGTTCCATGAGATATTTGAATATATTTATTATTGTTTAAAATATTAAATTACCTAATTAAGATATATTATAACGTTTCTTGATTAAATAATTAAACTAGTTAATTAATTATTTAGGAGCATTGGATTCCAGAGGCGTGGACACGGAGCTACCTTCCATTTTCACACCGTAAAATCAGGCAAGTGCACCTTGCTATTGTTCAGTTCATGTTCTCTCTTTGCTCTTTATTTCTTGTTACTTTTATTATTAACTTGGACCTTAGTGGTTATATCTACGGGTATTCGGGTACATTCAACTGTTAAGTTCTCTAGTATTGATATATATAAAGCTTGTTTGAGATCTCTGGATTTTATTTCCATTGAGACCTGTAGGATACGACACGTGACTGACACAAATGTTATTCTGATACCTGAGATTGATTACCTAAGATACTGGATTCCCTGATACTTGCAGGAAATGATTGGTTGTTGTCATTTTATTTTTCTTTTAGATGTATCATAGGATTTGCCATCTAGATAGAGGTCAGAGTGGTAAGTTGTGGATGCAACTTATTGATTCTTGAGAGTTGAGGACAATTACTACTTGTGCGGGCTATGTTGTGCAGTTACACTTTATATATATGTATATACATTTATTCGGAGATGAGACCTATTTCCTATGTTACAGTCTCTCTTAGTTACCAATGAGACTCTAGTAAAACAGCTACGACTATATATATAGTCACTTATTTACCATTGAGGCTCCAGTACGATAGCTATGGAAATAAGTATACTCCTGCCCTGTTGCATTTACTTTGGAGATCTCTGCGCTTGCGAACGTTGTCCTTAAAGTGTCTCTTTAGTTTAGTTTAGTTACCTTTATTTACTGCACTTTAGCTTGTATATTATGTGCCTTGCTATGTCCCCTAGGGACCTGGTTATTCTCCAGATATAGCTGACGAGATCTTACCCGAGGAGTACTGGCCGAGAATCTATTCTTCTTTTGCACCGGCTATGGAAGACGAGGTTGATCCGGAGTAGTCCTTCATTTATTGCTATATTTATTTTTGTTAGAGCTGTAGTGACTTCTTTTACATTTTATCTGAGACTTGTATCGTTCATTTATTTGCAGAGACTTGTATCCATAGATTTTTTTTCCCATATGACTATTTTATTTCTATTTGACATTATTTTAGTTCCTTTATTCAGCATGATATGTCTTATTACTATTCTGTGGTTCTTTGTTTATGTGGATGAGTATAGTTTCTTTGCCTGCCATGTGATTATTTTACAGCTTAATATACTTTTTATTGATCCATTAAATTGGGTAATACCTATGGAATGTGTCTGCTGGCATGCCACGTGTTCTAGTCCTTATGGATTTTTGGGACTGGGATGTGACATGTTTTTGTGGTGGCCCATGCAGGTCAACGAATAAATTGTTTGGTTACATGACTGCACCAAGCAAGCCTGCATATAGGATTAGAATCTAGGATCTCATCTACATACTTGATCTTCAGGTTCATTGTCCCAGGCTCGGGGGATGCATGGGAACTGAATTCTGCCATATAAAGCTTTGAAGAAGGTTGCTTTATTACTTCTCAAGAGTTAACATTTAAGATGCATTCTTAATTTCTTTGGATAAGCATCACCAACTCTCCTAGAGTGAGAGTAACAGAATTTTGTGTATGTTATTCTACTATGAATAATTAGTTTATTTATTTATTTGTTTGCATGAGCATTAATATTATTCAGAATGACAAAAAAATTAGCTTAGAAGGGAATCCCCTTGTCTTTGACCAAGCATAATGTTAAACATGATTGTCATTGTTGAGTGAACCACATGTTCATTTTCAGCATCTATGAGTTGCTCAAGTAAGTCCTTTTGCAGTGAATATTAGTTTGTAGTGTTTGGGTCTGGAACAAGAAGAGTGTTAGATAAATTCTTGTTGCTCAAGTAAGTTCTTTAGTAAATAGACCTCATAAGTTTTACAACTGACTTACTCCTCATTTTATTCGAATCTTCGATACAAAATAGCCAATTTTGAAGCACAAAGGGAATATTATCATAATATGATGTCTTGATGTGTTCCCCAAGTGTCCTGAAGTGTTCTCAAAGTTTTTTAGACATAGCAGATTGCAAAAGGAATATTAGCATCGAATATTTGAACAGAATGCCCATTTGGATATGAAGCTTCCAAAGTCATGATAAATAGCATAATTATCACTTGTTGTCGTTGCCTTTTCAATGAATGATGAGTATGGAGCCAATGGTTTGATTTTTATAATTAATTCTTTTAATGCCTAGCCAGTAGTCGAGGATGTTGGTTTAGGCTTGTGGTTAAGCTGCAGTTGATTTAGCTCAAGTCAAAAATTATTGTTTAAGTGATCTAGATGTTTCTTTTTTCCCTCTTTTATTAATGGCTAGCACCAACGATATATCACACAAGCAGACTTGGTTCTGCAGACAAATAGCAAGTGGTTTGGTAGGTTGCCTAGTTTGAACTCTTGTAGTTTGTAGTGCTGCCTTGGCATAACTGAATACAACTACAGTGATTACTCAAATGTCTATACCTTATCCAATGTTTTATATTATCCAATGTTTTATCGATCGGAAGAATCGTTATGTCCTATATTTATATTTCTTTTTCAAAATGTAACAACCATTGTTCCTGACTAATTTATTATGTCTTGAAGGTGGAATTGGATATTTGAAATTATGAAATATTCTTAGATACATGTTCATGCTCATACTACTTTGTACAATGAAGGATGATATAGTGACTTGGGTGTGTTTCAATGTTTATGCCA
>JANAVB010005797.1:65000-138144 GCA_029216955.1 Iris pallida
TGACCCGATCTCAAATTGGTCCGTTGACCCGGACATTGGAAACCGATTTGCACAAAAAAGCGTATCGGAGCCAATGTCCTCAAAACTTAGCAAATTATATGTCAACGAGTCCAGAATGACGATACGAACTCAACGGTATATCCAGAATTGGATTCCGATGAGCCGAACTCAAAATGACACGTTGACCCGGATATTGGTATCCGACTTGCACCGAAATGCGTGCCGAAACCAATGTCCACTAAAACCTAGAAAATTATATGTCAACGAGTCCAGAATGACGATACGAACCCAAAGGTATACGCAGAATTGGATTCCGTTGACCCGATCTCAAATTGACCCGTTGACCCAGAAAGTGGGACCCACTTTGCACCGAAATGCGTGCTAGGGCCCACGTTCTCCAAATTAAGCAAACTTTATATGAAAACATGCCAGAACGACGCCACGAGTCTAATGGTGGTGTCAAAAATTGAATCCGGAGTCCCGGGTTCAAAAATAGAATTTTACAAGTGCAACACTAAGAATTCGAACGACCAACTTTGGCGTCGAATTCGACCGACCTAACAAGCTCAAACTGAAATAAAATTTAAAGGAGGCAGGAAGAGGGTTATACCAGCTGTGCACCAGAACTGGTAGCACGTAAAACGGAGCTACGATGACGAAGATACGAACCCGCGAAGTTGGTGTCACAAAATTGTCCAAAAACAGTACAAATTAAAACGTCAACTTGGTGGCCGGTTTTGATGTATCAAACGACAAAATTAATGGTTCAAACTTGACAGAGGTGAAGAAGGATATACCGATATTGAGACGGAGCAAGGAGTTCGCCGATCCAACGTTCGGATCTCCCAGAAAACGTGCGCGAAGTCGCTACGACGGAGCACAAATTCTGGAATTTCTCCGCACGCGCGTCGACGGAACTCCGAGAAAAAAACGTTAAAATCGCCTAGACAGCGCTTCCCGGAGGACGTTGGCCGCCACGGGAGGTTGCGGGGGTGTGCGCCCGGCCTGAGGGGGGCTTGCTGGCATGGGGGAGGCCGGCCATGCGGCGGCGGTGGCCGGGGCGGCACGCGGCCAGCCAACGCACGTGCGCCCGACTGTGCTGCGCAGGCCGCACTTGCTGCTTGCTGCAGCACCGCAGCTGCTTCTGTACGCGGCGGCCGCGGCGGCGGTCCGACGAGGTGGGCGGGGGCACGTCGGAGATGGTGGTGGCGTCGGTTATGGAGTTGGTGATGGTGGTGAGTAGTAGTGATGGTGAAGGTGATGGTTATGATGAAGAAGAGAATGAGAGGAGAAAGAAGTGGAGGCCGGGGAGGAGCTCGAGAGGGTGGTCGTGGGGCTGGTGGAGGTGGCTGGAGCTCGGCCAAGCCATGGGGCTGTCGGCAGTGAGGGCTGTGGTGGTGTTGCTCATGGTGGTGGTGTGTGTGTGTGAGTTGAGAGAAAGAGAGAGAGAGATGCATGTGTGTGTAAATATTAAGGGATGAGAGAGAGAGTAATAGAATAGAGATGGGGGAGGGGGTGTTCGTGTACAGCACAGGAGGGGGTTGTCCTGATGGGAGAGGGGAGGGGTTTAGGTGTGTAGGAGAGGAGAGAGAAAGAGAGATATTTACATATATATTTTATATATATGTATATATGTATATATATATATACATAAGAGAGAGAAATAGAGATATTTGTATAAAGAGGATATTTTAGAGTAGGGAAAAATTAGTGTATGGATATTAATGAAGGGGTAACAAGGAGCTTGGACTGGGTTTGGTTGAGCCGGGTCGGTTAAAATCGGACATGGTGAAATATTTGAATAAAAAATAGGTATTTATGAGCATGGGTAAATAAGTAGCATGTGGGGGCTCAAATAAATGGGACACAAGTGTCAGGCAGGTAGTAGGCTCAATGTAGGCCATGTCCATATTTGGGGTCGACTAGGTTGGGTCGATGTCGGGTCCCGAAATTAAATTGGAAATTAATTCAGGTTTTACGGTAGATAATTAATTGGTCTAAATTGAACCGAAAGTTGTGCGAAGGAAATGGAGCACAAAATGGAGTGTCTGAGTGGGACACAAAGGTCAGGGGTGAAGAGCGTCTCGAGTAGATCAGGCATGACAAGTTAGTTCTAAGAAAACGACTGGTCTGGTGCTCCTAAATTAAAAGTCATGGTAACGCGCATATGATGATCAAGGAAAAGAGTGGGAATTCAATTAATAATTAAATGGTCTAATATTGACCCGAACTTACGCGAAGCAAAAAGAGTACAAGGGAACGAGTTCAAGTGGAACATGATATATCAAAATAAAGATAATCTCGTCTACTACAAACTCCAAGAAGGAAGTTTCCAGAGACTGGCATCCCTGATGCTCTAGAATTCCAAGTCACGGTAAAGAGAATTAAATTAAATAATAATCAAATAATAATATTTATTCAAAATAATCGATTTATAAAAATAAATAAAAAATAATAAGCCCTAAATTCAGGGGCTTACAATCCTACCCACCTTATAAAAATTTCGTCCTCAAAATTAAAGGTTGGTAGTGGGGTTAAAACATGATAGAAGATTTAGGCAATAATTTAGGCACGATCCAGGAATAACGAGTTTGCACGATCAAGATAATCGATTTAAAATTGTTCAGGCACGATGAGGGATTTGGCATGATAGAATGATAATACGAACAAAATAATATGTGCATGATTTCAAAATAAGTCAAGTCATTGGGGCACGATTTTAGAGACGATTAAGAGAATCGAAGATATAATTGAAGTTCAAGTACGGGGTGATCTGTAGGACTTAGGTTGATGGAAATCAACCTGAAAGTCACACATGCTCGATCAAGATTAAAAGCTAACCATGACCAAAACAAGGTTTGGCATAGTTGAGATGAAATTTCAGACATAAACAAAATCGAAGTCAAGGTCTTATAGGCCCGATCAAGATTAAGGAGGATGATTAATAAAATCATGAAATACGATCCAAGTTCGAACGCGATTGAAATCGAAAATAGTCTAAGTTCACTTGGCACGATTTGAGGGTTAAGATTATCAAGATCATGAAAATCAAAGTTGGATAGTCATGATCTAAAACAGGGCTAAGAGAAGCAAATGGAGAGAAAAAATTGAGAATAGCACGATTGAGAGATAGATTTGATAGAAATCAGATTATAGGTCACATAAGCACGATCAAGATCCAAGTTCAGTTATGAAAGACGATAAAATCATGAATTCGAAATCAAGTTCCTAAAAGCACAATTTAGGAAGGAACCCAAGTCACAAGGAATTTGAAGTCATCTAGAGTATAGTCCGCAACCAAGACTCTTTGGCACGATAAATAAGACGACCAAAATTGATTGGTTATGGACAGAAGGGAATCGAAATCTTAACAATACCAAAATTTAAGAAACAATTTAGATATGAAAATTTCAAAATTTTCAGAGTTTTCAAGTGTAGATGACAGATGTAGATACGAGATAGGTGATTTGTGTAATCAAGAAATAGCTAAACAAGGCAAAGGAAATGACGGTAAGATGAGAAAATCATCATGCGATGGGAGAGAAAATAATGATAAACAAGAAATAATGGTAGGAATTATCTTGCTCAATTGGTAAAAGAAGTGAATCAACTTAAGATATGACATGATAACCATACACGTTTATCCAAAATCATGTTGCCAGAATTCTCGCCACGCCAGTAAGAATAGCGGTAATAAACAATGAAGTCCATAACTATGGTATACACCCTATAATCATGTCATCTAGATTCCTTACCACGCCAACCGGTATAGCTGCAAGAGAATCTAAATGACATAACTAGGATAGTATATCCAAATCAGGCTCCATGTCCTTGTCTCGCTAGCTAATATGACTGCGATGAATTCTAAACTCTATAAATAAAGTAGACACTTACTGTTCTCATCGTCCTCGTCCAAAATATGTTTATCAGGATATCTTAACTCAATTCTTAAAATAATTATCCAAAATAAAATCAAGGGTCAACAACGAATATTAAGATTTAAAATTCAACAACAAGTCAAGGGTAAGTTAATAGAAACAACGGAAACAACTTCCGAGATAGGGTTCAGAGGAAAATCTCAGGAAAAGTCCCGAGGGTACTACCTAGGTCAAGATAGAAAATGGTGGAATATAATCTAAAACAAACCTCGACCATGATACGAGATTGGTAAATCATATTCTCTCCTCAACCTAGATGATATATAAGTCCAACTTATACCTTCCCTCTGGGGTCCACAAACTCATCCCAAGAAGGAATAAAGTTTGATAAGGACAGATATTTCAGAAATCAGAACGGACAAGAACAAATTGGAAAGTTTTCAAAATGTTCAAAATAAGATTCCCAGGGGTCATCCCTGGAACCTACCAGGAGTTCCTAATATGTGACTGAGTACCAAAATTCTAAAATATTCCATTACTCAACCTTAATCCTAGGGCAGGCTCGTAGTAGTACAGACAAACTCAAGTACTACCACGACTTCGCATTAATAGCAAAGACTGACCTGCATGGGCCACCACTAAAAACGTGTCACGACCCGCACCCGGAAATACGGGTACGAATATGTGGACCACGCCCAGCCTATGCTGCGGTATCGGTGGTAGAACGTTGTCAAGCATACTATACTAACTACAACATCCAAGAATCCATAACTAGAAATGTACTCATGTCACATCACGAAAACTAAGGAAGATAAGACAAGAAATACTAACAATATCACTAGAACAACTAGAATCTACAATGATCATAAGACAGAAAAATAAAGAAGGAACAACAAGACTAACTAAGGATAACTACCAGACAACTCACATAGAAGAATAGTGAGATCCACCTCAGCTAGCAACATCATGAAGTCCAATACTGAGGGCACAACTACTCCTAAAATTTTGTCAACATATCCAGTCAGGATGGAACGAGCACAAATCTCAAATAACAGTTCTAATTAGACGATATTGAAAATATAGCAGTAAATAGAGAGAATATACAAGAAATCATGAAATATACATGTGAGTATCATGGCAATGTAAGCTGTAAATCTAGAGCTAGAACAAGGCAAGTAAAACTGATCATGGCATGTACAAGTATCAAGAATCATCTGTCTAAGTGTGTGAGTACTAGTTTCAACATGTGGCCGGCTTGGGTCTGCACAAGGTCTACTGGCCTGGTTAATCATACGTGGGGTGTATGATTAACACTCACCAGATCTACAAGAACAACAAGGTAGATAATGACCACATATCTACACTAATACTCCCAGTCCCCGACTAGTATAGTGGATCCAACTATGACACATCATGACATGCGATTCTCCGAGAGGGTAGCTAGCCTTCGCAGGAATCGTGTCTATACAATGCACAAGGAACAAGAAAGACTTGCACAAGATATACCAAGAAAAGCGAGGAATAATTTCTCATGACGGGATCCAGGGAAATACCAATCCGTGTGAACAATGTGTCAAGAGATCAAGGGTATCTACACTAAATACAAGAAACATAAACGATATCATAAAACAGAAATATTATCAGAGAATGTACTCGCCTGTGATCTGGTGGAGTATGTCAACTGGTCCAAGAACAGTGCCTCGAGGACCTATAGGTGGAATACTGTATCAATATAAGGGTTTGGAAGTAAAATCAAGTCATACTAAGTCAAACTAGGTCAAGGCAAGTCAAAGTAAGTCAAACTAGGTCAATCTAAGTCAATGGTTGACTTACAGTTGACTTTTGGTCAACTGGTCAACTCTGGGTCAAACTTGACTAACGTTGACTAACAGTTGACTTTGGGTCAACTGTCAACTTCGGTCAAGTTCTGGTCAATCCTAGGCTACGGTTGACTTCCGGTTGACTTTGGTCAAAATAGTCAACTGTGGTCAACCAAGGTCAAAACTAGTCTAACTTAGGTCAAATGTTGACTCTACTTCGACGTTCAGTCAAAGTAGTCAACCATGGTCAAACTGGGTCAAAGTTAGTCTCTACAAACATCTACAGGGTCAACACATTCAATTTCAGTAGTTGTGAAATCACTGGAATCGATGGATCTCAAAATACCACAAAAGGAGAAAGATTATAATAATAGGGTAAAAACCTACAGATGTTGTCGGATGATAAAATAAATATCACCAACATGTCCAGAATGGTCAAATCAGCTAGGATAGCCTGTCCAAAAGTCCAATTTGGACACAGGGGCAAAACGGTAATTTCGAGCCAAAATGATGTCCTCTGTTGGACACACTTTGTACCGAAAAATGTGCCAAAATAAAAGGGCACAAAACCTAACAAATTATATTTTCACGAATCCAGAATGACGATACGAACCCAACGATATATCCAGAATTGGATTCCGTTGACCCGATCTCAAATTGGTCCGTTGACCCGGACATTGGAAACCGATTTGCACGGAAAAGCGTGTCGGAGCTAATGTCCTCAAAACTCAGCAAATTATATGTCAACGAGTCCAGAATGACGATACGAACTCAACGGTATATCCGGAATTGGATTCCGATGAGCCAAACTCAAAATGACATGTTGACCCGGATATTGGTATCCGACTTGCACCGAAATGCGTGTCGGAACCAATGTCCACTAAAACCTAGAAAATTATATGTCAACGAGTCCAGAATGACGATACGAACCCAACGGTATATCCAGAATTGGATTCCGTTGACCCGATCTCAAATTGACCCGTTGACCCAGAAAGTGGGACCCGCTTTGCACCGAAATGCGTGCCAGGGCCCACGTTCTCCAAATTGAGCAAAATTTATATGAAAACATGCCAGAACGACGCCACGAGTCTAATGGTGGTGTCAGAAATTGAATCCGGAGTCCCGGGTTCAAAAATGGAATTTTACAAGTGCAACACTAAGAATTCGAACTGCCAACTTTGGCGTCAAATTCAACCGACCTAACAAGCTCAAACTGAAATGAAATCTAAAGGAGGCAGGAAGAGGGTTGTACCAGCTGTGCATCGGAACTGGTAGCACACAAAATGGAGCTGCGACGACGAAGATACGAACCCGCGAAGTTGGCGTCACAAAACTGTCCAAAAATAGTACAAATTAAAATGTCAACTTGGTGGCCGGTTTTGATGTATCAAACGATGTAATTAACGGTTCAAAATTGACAGAGGTGAAGAGGGATATATCGAGATTGAGACGGAGCAAGGAGTTCACCGATTCAACGGTCGGATCTCCCAAAAAATATGCGCAAAGTCGCTACGACGGAGCACGAATTCTGGAATTTTTCCGCGCGCGCATCGACGGAACTCCGAGAAAAAATGTTAAAATCGCCTAAACAGCGCATCCCGGAGGACGTTGACCGCCACGGGAGGTTGCGGGGGTGTGCGCCCGGCCTGCGGGGGGCTCGCTGGTGTGGGGGCGGCCGGCCATGCGGCGGCGGTGGCCGGGGCGGCACACGGCCATCCAACGCACACGCGTGCGACTGTGCTGCACAGGCCGCACAGGCCGCACTTGCTGCTTGCTGCAGTGCCACAACTGCTTCTGTGCGCGACGGCGGCGACGACGGTTCGACGAGGTGGATGGGGGTACGTCGGAGATGGTGGTGGCGTCGGTTATGGAGTTGGTGATGGTGGTGAGTAGTAGTGATGGTGAAGGTGATGGTTATGATGAAGAAGAGAATGAGAGGAGGAAGAAGTAGAGGACGGGGAGAAGCTCGAGAGGGTGGTCGTAGGGCTGGTGGAGGTAGCTGGAGCTCGGCCAAGCCATGGGGCTGTCGGCAGTGAGGGCTGTGGTGGTGTTGCTCATGGTGGTGGTGTGTGTGTGTGAGTTGAGAGAAAGAGAGAGAGAGAGATGTATGTGTGTGTAAATATTAAGGGAGGAGAGAGAGAGTAATAGAATAGAGATGGGGGAGGGGGTGTTCGTGTACAGCACAGGAGGGGGTTGTCCTGATGGGAGAGGGGAGGGGTTTAGGTGTGTAGAAGAGGAGAGAGAAAGAAAGATATTTACATATATATTTTATATAAATGTATATATGTATATATATATATATATACATAAGAGAGAGAAATAGAGATATTTGTACAAAGAGGATATTTTAGAGTAGGGAAAAATTAGTGTATGGATATTAATGAAGGGGTAACAGGGGGCTTGGACTGGGTTTGGTTGAGCCGGGTCGGTTAAAATCGGACATGGTGAAATATTTGAATAAAAAATAGGTATTTATGATCATGGGTAAATAAGTAGCATGTGGGGGCTCAAATAAATGGGATACAAGTGTTAGGCGAGTAGTAGGCTCAATGTAGGCCATGTCCATATTTGGGGTCGACTAGGTTGGGTCGATGTCGGGTCCCGAAATTAAATTGGAAATTAATTCAGGTTTTACGGTAGATAATTAATTGGTCTAAATTGAACCGAAAGTTGTGCGAAGGAAATGGAGCACAAAATGAAGTGTCTGAGTGGGACACGAAGGTCAGGGGTGAAGAGCGTCTCGAGTAGATCCGGCATGACAAGTTAGTTCTGAGAAAACGACTGGTCTGGTGCTCCTAAATTAAAAGTCATGGTAACGCGCATATGATGATCAAGGAAAAGAGTGGGAATTCAATTAATAATTAAATGGTCTAATATTGATCCAAACTTGTGCGAAGCAAAAAGAGCACAAGGGAACGAGTTCAAGTGGGACAAGATATATTAAAATGAAGATAATCTCGTCCACTACAAACTCCAAGAAGAAAGTTTCCAGAGACTGGCATCCCTGATGCTCTAGAATTCCAAGTCACGGTAAAGAGCATTAAATTAAATAATAATCAAATAATAATATTTATTCAAAATAATCGATTTATAAAAAAATAAAAAATAATAAGCCCTAAATTCAGGGGCTTACAAGGCTTAGTTATACTCGAAGGAATATCTATATGATTATGGATAGGGGTAGATGTAGGGATATATATATGTATGTATATGGGGAATAAGTAGAGTATTCATATAGGTATATGGGTAAGGTTATTGGTTAAGATAAGTGAGTTCGTAGCTAAGATAATACTGTAATGTGGATAGGTAAAATGATATGAAGTAGGATATAGTAAGGAAGGTAAGGTATATATGGAAGGGTTTTGATGAGGATATGTATATGCATATTGGTATAGTATACCTATGTAATATGTGGATATAGAATGGGTAGGTAAGTTAATGGGTAAATGTATTGACCTAGTTTTACCCAATTGACCTATAATTGACCAAAAACCTAGCTTAAGGCTAGTTAAGCATGTTTATGTTTCCAAATTACTCTTTGACATTGATATTTCATATTTAGGTCATTGTGACCCCAGTTTGGTCCCTGATCCTCACACGTTGCTCAGGACCCCAAGCAAGTACATACAGTGATTTACTTTGACAATGTATCTATTTTGGGATTTTTATATGCTTATAATGTTCATGTCACTCTTACTACACGTGATTAGTTTTTTATGGATTCTATTCATAATATTCGTATTTTGTGATCTTTGTGCATAGTATTTATCATATTTCGTGATTTGTGCATCATCTTACGTGTCACAACTTGAATCCATAAATACTAGTTGTCGGACAGGAAAATACCTTAGTAGACGTGTGAACTACCCATTCTGTGCTTCGTGTCTAATCGTGTGGATTGCAATCGCATATCTCAAGTATGATTGTTGTATCTTGTGGATAGCAATCGTACATTCTCATGTGCTATTTGTCATATTACTAGAGTCGTTTACATGTCGAACTTGGTATTTCAAAACACATGAGGATATGGTTGATGGTACATTTTCATTCTAATCATTTATCACAGTTACTTGTTTCTTCTTATATTCATTGCTATTGCCTATTTCTACTAACTGCAACTTTATCCTTACAGTCTTACATGTTTATCATGCCTCACATATTCTAACTCTTGTCATATAGTTAATGTCATGTTATAAAATGCTTATTAGTGTTTGTACCTGCTCCAATCCTGACTAGATAATATTTTTCAGATATTGAGTATGAGGATCTGTGTCCTACCTATTACGGAGCCCAGGAGACCCAAGGGGAGGACCCCTCAGCTATTTAGTCTTGATATCTAGATGCAATTTTGACTATTCACCTTAGGACGACCGGATTTGTCTCCAAAATATTTATATTTTAGATTGTATATATTTTTGGGATATGATGCACTCTTAGATGTTTGGTTATCTAGACTTGGGATTATATTAGTTTATGTGTTTCTCCTGCATTATGACCTTGGAATTTCTTCTTTTATATCATTTGTGTGTTATCGTCCTATTAGATCTTGTGATTGATTATTATTTTTATTATATATCTTTGTTCTCTTTGGAGTTAAATATATGTTTGAGATGGTTAGTTACAGTGAATCTTTAGACAATTTACTACGTCGATACAGCAGCGTAGGCTAGGCGTGCATCAGACACTCATGCCCCTACATCCGAGTGCGGGTCGTGACATAATTCTTTTGTTATTTGAGTACTTCTTTGATTTTGATTACTTTATGTTAATAAATTAAGAAAAAAAGGATTATGAGAATACAAGTTGGAGATAGGTAGATTAGACCATGTATAGTGGTTAGGATGGTGGCTCTGATGTTTACTTGTAGAATCATAGCCTCCAGATTGTTAGCTAGTAACTATTTGGTAGTTGGTAGTGGTCGTTCTAGATGGTTATCTAGAGTTGAAACTTTCTATATGCATAATTTTGTGTATAGAACGGTTGGGAGGATGTAATATTTTTATGTAGGAGCTAGAAAAGGGTATTGAGTTCCTTGCATTTCTAAGGTTTGATGATATGTAGGTGTCTAATCTAGTCCATTTGGAAAGTCAAACCTTTTCATCCCATTTGTGATCGATTTGATTCTAAGTACTTGATACTCCATGCAGCCTTCAGAGTTGATGTTCCTTATGGAAATGTAAGTGAGATGATCCTAATACAATTTAGAATCTTATATTATGTCTTCTAAATATCCAAGGAGAACTTCTATTGTCAAATAGAACCGAAACTACGACAACAATAATGTATTTGACTTTGTGTTGCTAGGAGATGTATACAACATGATATGTTATAGAAACAGCAACAATTTTGATGGTATCTTTCTTATCTCATGTTATGATAAGTAGTATTCTTTGGGAAGGCTTTTGGGAGGTATCAAACTAATACTTACTAGAAAGAAAGAGATACGTAGTAATCTTTGGGGGGCTTCATGTTATTTGTCTTAGGAGGTTTCTTACCAATATAATGCATCTTATCATAGCGATAACTTTACGACCAAGAAAGCTTCATATTTCCTTATTATGTTTTTTCTTCACAACTTAATACAATTGTTTGAATATATATGGTATGTGCATAATCATTCACGTGTAAGAAAGTAATGAGTCGATACTTCGTTGATCGTTCGTAGATGTACAACCGACAACATGAGAGCAAGATTGGTTTGACGGATGATTTTAAGGCCGACGCTGAAGAATTTCTTAAATATGCCAGTAGCATCCTTCTTTCATGGATGAGAGACTAATCAAGTGCCTTTTTGTCAAATATAATAATATACCATTCAAAAAGGTGGATCTCATGAGGAAGCATCTCTACATGAAGGATTTGGTATCAAACTATAAGGAGTGGACGACTCAATGAGAACCTTTATTTTTGCAATATCAGTTATCCTTTAATACAGAGGTGGAAAAGTCCACTCTCGGAGATTACTTCAAAGATCGACAACGAAACCTAGCATGTTAGTTGGTATTTGATAAGGCCGGTCCTAGTTTTGATCTGGAGGATCCGAATCTTGATACAAAGGAGTTATATGATATGTTCAAGCGTGTCGATACTTTATTATACCCGAATTGTGATTCTCATTATGTCCTGTCAGTAGTGATGTGGTTGTTGAACCTCAAGTCTGATTTTAACTTGTCGTAGAAATGCTACGACCAAATAATTTAGTTTGTTAAAGAGTTGTTGCCAATAGGATCGAAGGACTTGCCTAAAAATGTCTACAAGTCGAAGATGATGATATGGAAACTCGGATTAGGCAACAAAAAGATAGATTATTGTTGAAACATTTACTTGTTGCACTACAAGAAGAACAATGATAAAGACAGGTCATGCCCGAAAACTAAAATATTGAGACGGACATGGCCAGCTACCTCGTATAAGGTACGAAGATGTCATGTGACGATTACAGTTGTCAAGAGACTAGGGATGCATGCTACAATCAAGTCTCATATGGTCTTAGAGAGCATCTATGTCTCAATCAATCCAAACAATAAGCAACAATTAATGAATATATAAGATAAAGCAGTAAGACGTCCATGATACTTTATCAAAATGATCATAAGAACTAGCTCTACAAAGTACCAGCTAGCGTATAGAGTCAACAGTACATAACCATAATCAGTTGCAGTCTAATTAATTACAATTATGTAAGAAAACTAATGTCCAGAACATTCGGCTAAAAAAGGTGCCGGTGGCTAAACGTTGAAGTATTAAATGATGATATCAAAGTGGTGAAGAAGAAACTCACTCGAGTCCTTCGACGACCATGCTCCTGGTGTGCACCATTTGTCAGGTAGAAGGTGTTTGAGTCCATTCTCGATTTGGTAACAACATATTTGTGGAATCCAAATCTATTTAAATATTTAATTAGATTAGATTTGGATGTCTATAATTGGTGTTGTGCTATTTTAGATATAATATGATTCTTATTTTAAGAAATCATATTATGATCTAAAAATAAGTTATTGATAGAATATTTTAGGCATAATAGGATTCCTATTTTATTCCTATTTAGGAAATCCTATTATGACTATAATATTATTTTCTTATTCTATATATATGGGGTGAAGTGGAGGCACAAAGTACAGCACAAATAGAGATTTGGGGTGCTCGTGCACAAGAAAATCTAAGTGAATGTTCGTGCTTTACTCTTAAGACTTCGCCATCCAAGATAGAAGGATGAAGGAGATCTAATCAAGGAGTCGTTAAATTTGGTTAGGGAGATTGCTACGGGTTGGTGAGTGATCTTAATTGTAATCTTCTGTTTTTCTTCTTGAAAGTGGTGAGGGGGCTGAACCCATTTGGGTAAAGGGTTCAACAATAGTTTTTATCAATCTTGTAACTTTTATCTGAGTTATAAAGGTTGAGATTTGTCCAGGTGACGTAGTCATCGCCATATACTTGTCTTTATTTGTGCTTGGTATCCGTTAAACGGCGGTTCGTTTGATCATATGGGTTGGCAAACGCTTCAGTTCGACCGACAGTCGGTATCAGAGCTTTGGAGGTTTTGGCAACTATGTCTATGGAGCAGATGAACACTCGTATGGTCACCCTCACAGGGAAGAACTGTTCGATTTAGAAGCCAATAATGGGATTACTCTGGTGCAAGGACTTGCATGGTCCATTGGAGGGTGACAACGTAAAGCCATCGGATAAAGCTACTGAAGACTATAAACGACTAGATCGGAAGGCCGTTGGATTCATCTGCCAATAGCTGGATGACTCGGTGTTTCACCACGTATCCTTGGAGAGTTCGGCAAAAGCGTTGTGGAAGAAGCTACCTTCGGTGTATGAAAGGAATATGACTGGCAACAAGGCGTTTCTTATTTGCCAACTCATCAACTCGAAGTACACAGAGGGTAACTCGGTGGCACAACATCTGAACGAGGTTCAGGGTATCATCAATCAACTGTTTGCGATAAAGATGGTGATTGATGATGAGCTTCAAGTCCTACTACTTTTGAGTTCTCTGTCGAAAAGTTAGAAGATGTTGGTGGTATCGGTGAGCAACTCCGCTTCAGATGGAGTTGTCACGATGGAGGCAGTCAAAAGTAGCTTGTTGAATGAGGAGGTTCGACGCAAGCAAGGTGAACTGTTGCAGGAGAACGCTCTGGTAGCTTCCTATGGAAAGAAAAGACTTAAGTTACATGCGAGGACAGGGGGAGTTCTCAAAATCTTGCGATTGTAGACCGCAAGGAGGGCTGCTATCACTATGGTAAAAGGGGTCATATCAAGAGGAACGACATGAAGCTTAAAGCTGAGAAGGCAAAAGGCGAGGAAGATCAGGAGGATATTACGACGTTTGGAGATATCATCATCATAGCGACTGACGCAGAGGAACCTTGTGGCATGTATCATGATAGAGACTGGGTTATGGACACAGGGGCATCGTATCACGCTACTCCACATAGGAAGATTTTACGTCATATCGTAGCGACAGCTTTGGACGTGTGAAGATGGACGACAAGGGAACGACAGTATTTGTCGGTATCGGTAATGTGCACTTGACAATGGAGCTCTATGAAAAACTTGTTCTCAAGGGTGTGCGACATGTATCGAGTATGCTATACAACTTGGTTTCAATAGGGAGGCTGGCGGATGATGGTTGTTGGTTGTTGTAGTTTGTTTGGGGATAGAGATTGGATGCTTGCGAAAGGTTCCCAACAGCTGGCTCGGGGAGATTTATGTTATGGTATGTACAGGCTCAGGCCGTTGAGCTGTACAAGCAGGCCACAGACAGCGGATGGAGGCTCGAGGGTTGTTCGACAGGAGGTGGATTGTCAAGAACATGCTGAGGAGGGTCTTCGAGAAGTTTGAAGGGTTACGGAGGATTTGGTTTGTCGAGACAAAGCGACGAATAGAGATGTGTCAAGGATTAAGGGCCAATATGCCGGTCCTATGATAGCTGGTCGGTCTCTAGGTGGGGACTGCTCTACAGATCCAGTTTTGGCAATAGATGGTTTGCCAAAGCTTCACGGAGCAACATTGGTTTTAGCAGTTCCAAGCCAGGAAGGAGATCAAGGTTGTAACAAACGTAATCAGAGGAGGGTGCATCACTATTCACACAGTTCAGGGGAAGTTGTGGGTCATCGATGGCATGTATAGTGCAAGATGTTCTTCTCGAAGATGCATATGTACGGGGGAGCTTTATTATCGGACATAAAGTTTGGCTGGTTCAGGAGTTTGAATCTCGAAAGAACTGTACCGTTCGCTTGGTTGGGCCAGCCAAGGGTGAAGAGGCTCGACGGAACGGTAGCATATTCCGGTGGAAGATATAAGTCGAGGACAGGCAGCCGAGACGTACTATGAGGCTGATCATAAGGAACTTCGGTCTTAGTCCTGGTATTGATATCGACAGGATCCTAGTGGTGTAGGAGGTGCTACGCATGGCAGCAAGTGTCGACATGACGGTCTAGAAGCTGGAGAGGAAGGAAGATGCAAAGCAACTCGAGAGATCGGAGATCAGTGGCATGTGGGAAGCCTGTATTCTCTCGTTAGACGATAGGAATGGAGTCCAGTTGAGGAGCCATAGGGTTATCACCCTCTCATCAGACTGGAGGGGGAGATTGTTGGAGTCCAGTTTAGATTTGGTAACAACATACTTGTGGAATCCAAATTAGTTAAATATTTGATTTGATTAGATTTGGATGTCTATAATTGGCGTTGTGCTATTTTAGATACAATAGGATTCTTATTTGGATGTCATCTCAATTATAATCTTATGTTTTTTCTTCTTGAGAGTGGTGAGGGGGTTGAACTATTAGGGCAAATGATTCAATATTAGTTTTTGTCAGTCTTGTAATTTTTATCTTAGTTATAAAGGTTGGAATTTTTCCAAGTGACGTAGTCACATCCATATACTTGTTTTTATATGTGCTTGGTGTCCATTAGACGGGGGTTGGTTTGATCAGGTGTGTCACGACCTGCATCCGATTTTCGGACGCGAGCACGTGAGCAAGCCAGATACGTATTGAGCGGACTCCAGCCCGACTCGAATACGTAAACGCTGTCAAGGCTATGGTATACTGCCAAATCATGGCAATACAATCTATATCTCAATCCACAATAAAAATATAAAACATGAATGAACAATTATGAGTCATGGTCTGCAGCCCATTATCATATTGTCCGATTAGACTCCAAGAATGATATGAGTCTATAAAATAAGCAGAATATATCATGGTATGGAATATAAAGCACGAGAGGATAATAAAGAAATATTACAAGCAAATACCTGTATCCCTGCAGGTATAATCACCACCATCATGAGCCGCTAACTAACTCCATGCAATCAGCTACCTGAAGAGATCATCAGGTCCTCAGGGGACATAGCAAGATACATAAAAACATGCATATCTAGCAGTTTAATCATGCATAACTATAACCAGGATATAAACAGGAAAAGGCATAAACATGGCAAGAGACGTCGACCACACTGCTAACAAGTGACTACCGACACGTGGCTACTGACAGGTGACTATGAACTGGAATACAAGAACAACTACACATAACTGAACTGCTGGATGAACAAGTGAACACGAGATCAATGGAATACCAAACCCTCGCCCCTAGTGGACTCGCAGGTTTGAACTAATCACTAACCCTCGTCCCGAGTGTGGACTCTCTGGTTAGTTCTAATCACCGACCCTCGTCCCGAGTGTGGACTCTTTGGTTAGTTCACGGCAAGGCACCCTCGTCCCGAATGTGGACTCTCTGGTACAAGTACAACATCCTCATCCCGAGTGTGGACTCACGAATGTAAACAGATCAAGACAAACAACCTCGTCCCGAGTGGACTCTCTGGTGCCAAGGAAACAAACATCCTTATCCCGAGTGTGGACTCTCTGGTGCAACTGATCAACCCTCGT
This sequence comes from Iris pallida, assembly GCA_029216955.1. NCBI lineage: Eukaryota > Viridiplantae > Streptophyta > Magnoliopsida > Asparagales > Iridaceae > Iris > Iris pallida. Next base: position 81,600 of record JANAVB010005797.1, read on the forward strand.
CCCAAGTGTGGACTCTTTGGTTGAGCAAAAACGAATACAAGGAAATAGAATTTCAATCATACATACTTGTTCCCAAACACGACTAAGTCAGGGTACAGGTGAGACAAGGTACGACTCAGTCAAGTCCAGTATAACTACACTGTCAAGTCAAGCAAGACCGTAAACTGGTGAACATGGTATATAGAAAATAGATAAATCAAGCCAACGAAAAAACTAATGAATCATATAAGATCTATAACACATAGAGCATCTAATGATAATACAATAATAACATGAAAACTATAAACATGGAATTAAACTGTAGAGGAAGGCAATGTATTTTGCCTGGTGGTTGCACGTAGACCCACAAAATGTCATCAACTGATAAGTCATAGAATCCACATCATCACAACTGTCTCTGAAAGCTGAAACAGACATTGCCAACATTCTCAGAATAGTCAAATTAGCTAGAATTGCATGTCTTAAGTCCAATTCTGGACACAGGGGCAAAACAGTAATTTTGGGCCAAAATGGTGTACGCCGTTGGACCCGCTTTGCACCAAAAAATGTGCCATAATCAATGGCATCTAAAGTTGTCAAACTACATGTTTATAAATTTGTTTTGACGTGACGAACCCAACGGTATGTCCAAAGTTGGATTCTGGCATGTCGTGTACAAAATCACCCATTGAATCGGACCGTGTGGCCCGCAAAACGGTAATCCGATCAGCTGTCTCAGAATCGGACCAAACATGGCATACAGGACCAAAAAATGACACGTTTTTCTTGGCGCAAGTTTTGCCTTGATCTGACGAACGTGTACGAAGTAATTGAGAAATTTGCACAGAGGCCGATACGGTGAATTTCGACAGATACGCATCAAATTCGTCGCGCACACGCAACCAATTTGAATTCCGTCAAAGCCTACACGTTCTCAAGATTCGTATGCGCCTTTCGATGCTTACGATGTGCGACCATGTTACCCGGATTGTCGGGACAGACCCCGTATCGAGAGGATTTCTAAGTTTTCTAAACTGTTTTCCATGGTTTTTCTTCATTTTCAAACTGATTTCTTTCACTGCTTAAGGACTAAAATTAAAACTAAAAGTAGGGTTTTAATCTGGATAGGTAGTCTACAAATCTATTCTAATACATTTTGAAGGATCGCCTTGGTTTGGCAGTAAATTACCTTCCTAAGTCCGTCCCTAACTTAGTATTCTGTTTCGATTTGAAACAGATTTTGTCAATATTGGAGTCAATTTTTAACTCGATTCTAATTCGATTTAAAATGAAACTATCATACAGGGATGAAGGGGTATAGGTTAGGTTTATACCTACGTGATTGGTTTGGAGATTGGTCGAGCGGGGAGTCCGCTTCCTCCCTGCGAAGTCAGCCTCGCAAGGCTTACTGCGCACTGCTACCAGCAAGCTGTTGCTCTTCCGGTACGCTGTCCGGCGGCCGGCAACGTCCTGTGGGCGGTGCAGGTAGCCGACCCTGGTCGCCCATCCCTGGAGAGGGTCGGGGGCGCTCAGGTTGCTAGGGTTTTAGGAGATTTCCCCATCGCTCTCGATGAATAATATATATACATACTCTGTTAAAACAGAGTTCAGGGGAGGAAGGGTTCTGTAGGCCGGTCTTTGGGCTGATAGCTATGGTACATAAATTTTTACTAAAACATACCAAGAAACTTAGAATATTAGAAAGCTAAAGTGAGCATACATGTAAAATTTTAAAAGAAGAAACATATAGTACACAATGTGCCAATTGTTTCCAGGTCAGTGCAGCTTACATTCTCTGAGAATAGACTGTATCATTTTGTGCTGTTGTATGCTGACTGCTACAACGGTATATGGTGACAAACCACGCCACTTGTCACCACTGACCAATATTACTTGGATAACGGTAAAAGGTGCCAAGTCTCCATTTTAGTGTAGCCTCACAGGACAATTTGATGCATGTCACAAATAGGGTTTTTGTTTTAAACCGAACCCTGCCTCAACCCTGTTTCATCCGAACTAGACTCAATATAAATAAACTATTATATATATAGCATTAAGCCCAATACAATTAAACTATTATATACAGCCATAACAAATAATACCATTTATAATAGGCTTAATGCCAATAGAATTAAATACTTACATATATAAAATTATGGACTAGTATATACGGACCCAGGCCCAATACAATTAAATGTTATAAATATATGGATTTAAATGAGCAAAAAATTATCATTCAATTACGATATTAGTAATTATACCATTATCAGGGAAAATTTTATCCGAAAAATAATAAAAAGCTCGTTAAATCAAATATGGGCAAATTAATTGGTATAATCAATTATAAATAATAATAATAATAATAATAATAATAATAATAATAATAATAATAATAACACAACCTTATACCAAAACTTAAATGGGCATACAAACAAATATATATACATGTATATAGCTTAATACCCCAAAATGCACAAGGGTACCTATGCTATATTTTCCAAGAAAATTAGAGATTAAACTGGAAATTAGTGTATATATTATAATTAATATACCATTATATGAAGTACTCAAAAGACTATAACATGAACTATCAATATTTATATATGCACATATATATTTTTAAGGAGGTCGTTGGTTGTACTACATGTCTACTAGAGCTTGCGCTCGGGTCGGGCCCAGTCCGGACTTGTTCGGTACAACCGGGTCTCCCTAAAGTTGATAATATTAATAAATAGCTAATTAATTATTTATAGGGGTCATGTCACAACTTGGTCTGGTTTTCCTAGTTAGAACACACCTATGGCTCGGTCGTCCCTACCATTACTAATACACTAGTCAAGACACACCACTGCACTACTCGTGCCATGATTCCTAGTCATCTTGTACTCAAAATCTCAACCATGGCTAAAGTCATCTACCGTAATAATTAACTAAATAATTATTTATAAAAATTCTAAAAATCATCATTTAAATCAAATAAATAATAAAAAATATTTCAAAATTTTACGAAAAGAGGAGTTACAAGGTGGTTTAGCAAATGCTTCTGCGTGCCCAACAGAAGGATGGATCCTTAAGCTCCACTACGAAATATGGCCAAACAAAACCAACAAAATCAGGCCCCAAATACCAAGTGCCACATAAAAGCACATATGAATAAGACCAAACCCAAGCACTAAATGAGACCTATGCCAAGGATTATGGGCTTGTATCATATCTCAAGGCAATGCGACGCCGTTACAACCAAAAGGACAAAGGGAGCCGTAATCGCATCGAGATAGAGTACATCCTATAACCATGGTCAGGCTAGGCTTCTATATCGTAACTTCGGTCCCTAGCCTGTTGTGACACAATAGCCCAATCCAACAACCAAATAAGGACATGGGTTGGACCATATGTCACGACAGTCCATGTTCCACGACTACTAATAGAATAAACAGATCACAAGCAAATCAGTTTATAAGCGTCCAATCAATCCTGTTGTAACACTCCAGTCCCAATATAGGTAGGACTAGGTTTATAATATAGTCGTCCGGTTTGTCAAAGTCCACACGTCCTCAATGTCCGTACGCACCTTTCGATGCCCTCGGTTTATAATATAGTCGTCCGGTTTGTCGGGGCGGACCCCGTATCGGGAATTTTAGAGTTTTAAAAATTGATTTTTCACTGATTTCAAACTGATTTATCATGAAATCTATTAAAGAATAAATAAAACTAATTAAAGGGTTCTAATCTCGGTTATGTTGACTATACATCAAGAAAAAAATAGAATTTGATGTAATAGGTTGGAAGAAAACAACCTTCCAATATTGGGTTCTCAACAGATTTTAGTGCTCTGTTTTTGCACAGAAGTCAATTATTTCTGAGATTTTGAATCAGTTTTCCACAGAATTAAATATATTTCAATAAATTTGAATTGATGGGACCTAGAGGGATATAGCTTGTGATCGAACCTGCAGAGATAGAACATAAAATGATTAGAGGATGACGGAGAACGAGAGACGCAAAGGAGGGGAGTTTGGCTCGCGGCTACTATTGTTGCGCCTGCTGCCACGAGGTCGCACGCAGTCTGCTATTGTTCAGGCTATTCCGATGATGAACGTCGGCCGTACAAGCGACCCTAGGAACGTCGAGGGTCTAGGGTTCCTGGAAGAACTTTGAAGTTTGATCCAGAGGAGATGACACGACTGTGGAAAGAGGAATTATTTTCGAGAAGTCCGGGATATATATATATATATATACATATATATATATATATATATATATATATATATATATATATATATATATATTTTTATATATATATATATATATATATATATATGAAATCTACGAGAGTCGTGGTGACTGAGGCCTTCATTAAAAGAACGGAAAAAGAGGGAAAGGGGGAATAGAGTAGGGAGAAGGCCCTTGCTTCTACATGTGTGGGGGTGTGCCCCCAAAATACTTAGCCAACCAGGACTAAATCGAAAGTACAAGACTCCCTTCTACCTGTTACTTCTTGCTGCTTAAACGGGCGGATCGACGTAGTGTGGGCGTGTCGCACCTTTCGTGAATAAAATCAATGAAACCTTGTGGAGGTTCGGGAGGGATGACAGCTCCTTAGCCAAATCAATAGACAAATATCCCGACTGATATCTAGATCTGGTTGGGCAGCTCCTTAGACAAATCTAGTTCCATGCATATTTTTTTGTAGTTTCCCTGGATAGGTTCATAGTTTCTTCGTCCATAGCCACAAATATCCCGAATGAGTTTGCGATTCTCTTCAACGCTGCGGGGGCAAAGCATATAAGCGAAAGATTAGGGAGGGTGACCCATGCGGAGACTATCGTCGAGTCTTCTTTATATATATATATATATATATATATATATATATATATATATATATATATATATATATATATATATATATATATATATATATATATATATATATATATATATATATATATATATATATTTGGAACCAGGTAAATTATTTCTGGAATCGCTCCCACTGGAATTCGAACTCCTGACCACTCGGGTCGCATGCATCTCTCTTAACCACTAGGCTAGAGGTCATCTGCATATATATATATATATATATATATATATATATATATATATATATATATATATATATATATTAAAATATATATATATATATATATATATATATATATATATATATGAGTTTTAAGTTTGATTTATAATCGATTTTGAATTCAATTAGAACGAGGATTAGGATTAGGCTTAGATAGAGAGAATCTATTAGGGATGTGTTTTTTCAAAAAGATTTAATGAATTGATTCAAAAAGAAAAAGAAGAAAGAATTTTCTTTCTAGTGCTACTGTCGGTTTTATTCCCAGTGTTCATCAGGTTGTTTTGTTTTTTATTTTTTTCCAGAACCCATTTATAAATAAAATTTGAAAATAACAACTAATTAATACCAGAAAAATAATAAAAATCTAAATATACTTAAACCTTACTGTAGGGGTATTATATATATATATATATATATATATATATATATATATATATATATATATAAATATATATATATATAATATATATATATATATATATATAATATATATATATATATATAAACCATTTTCTAAGAATCTAACAAAAATGACCGAAAATAATAATAATAATAATAATAATAATAATAATAATAATAATAATAATAATAATAATAATAATAATACTAGTAGTTTCTAACTTAATCATAAATAATCTCCTACTACTTAGTCCTCATGCCCCTTTGTCTCTATGTCTATTTAGTTAAATTTCTACGTCATGCTATATTATGGTCATGCAATGGTAATTCTAACTAAAATGTCATATCTATATCTATGGCTCCTTGGGTTGGTGGCCCTTTTGCTATTATGCTGAACGTTTGTCCCAAGTTTTAGTTATCCCTTTGTTGTATGACCTTCTCGTACTATACGGACTGTGGTGGTAGCGGCTGGACCCTTGGATATTCAATAGCTGTTGCGAACGTGGTGCTTTCCTGCTCTCGGTGCTGGAAATTCTGCTCCATACAAGCCTAGAAGGACAATCTCGAGCTTGATGTTGATTTGATCTGCAAATCATACACAATCCTAACTTACAACGATAATACCTCTGAAGATGCCCCTTCTTACCACAATAATGACAAGTGGGTAATTCCCTCCTTTGATATGGGGAAACTCTAGGCTACTATTGCATCGCGGAATGTATACTGTCATACTACCTTGCTCTAAGTGTAGGAATTGGTCGTAAAGTGCGACTTTGGCAGTGTTCAAGAAATATTTTTTGTTGAACAGCTCATTAAATTCCTTCCAGGTCGAATTAAGCCCTAATCGGCACTATTCTCCTGCCTACCAATGATAGGCATTACCCTCCAACTGTAATCTAACTGTCATCATCCATAGATTTGCAGACAACTACGAAGCCCTCAAAGATTTTCTGTCTATACCAGCCAGTTGGTAATTCCTATGGAGTCTTCCGTGCCTTTGAATGTTGGAGGATTCATGTTGCAGAATCCCTTGATAGTACCTACAGAGGCTTGAGGTGCTCAGGTCAGGACTGTCTCCAAACTCCTCATAATGAACTCATTTTGCTGTATTTAGGTCTGCATCATGCTCTGAAAGAACTGGTTCGCCAGAGTCCCATCTGTCTGTCACCCTCATTTTCTGTATTTCCCGTATTTCGTATTTATACTCGTATCTGGATTTTGGCTTGTATTTTATTTTTCTCAAACTTGTGGAATTTCGGTATTTCTCGTATTTTGGGTTTTTGTCATGGTTCGGTTTTAATTGGTTTGGATTGGGTTGGTTTGATTTGGTATATTATGCATTGGAACACCTTAACCTATACTCCACCTTCAACACACCACAATCCACCCTCTTTATAATCCCCACCTACCACTCTCTCTCTCTTCATTACCACCACCATTTATTTCCTTCTTCTTTTTCTCCTTCCTCTACACAACTCTCCCAACCCTAGGCAAGTGCACCTTGCCACCACATGAGAACCCTCTTTTATTTGTCCATTTGCTAGTTTAGGACATGGGGATCAACATTAGTTCTTGGTATTTTGTGATTTGGAGTCTCCATTGTTCTAGATCTAAGTCTTCCTATTTTGGATTTTTGTATGTTTTAATCTATTTTAGTTGGTTTTCTATGAGTTTTGATGTTTCCATGTGGAAGAGCATTCAATTCCACCCAAGTTGGAGCTTTGGAAATCCGGATTTGGAGTTCGGATGGCCAAGTTACGATGCTGTGTAGCTTGGGTTCAGCCATGGTGTTCTTGCTGTTTGGAGAAGACAGAGAGCAGTGTGCAGAGCTATTTAGCTTACGCACACTGAGCTGCGCGCGCTCTTTAGCGTGCGTACGCAGACTTGGGTACGCTTTCTGTTGGAAGCGTGTCTCCTTGAGCGTGCGTGACTTTTCACCTACGCTGCTCTCTCAGCGTGCGTGACTTTTCACCTACGCTGCTCTCTCGGCGTGCGTGACTTTTCACCTACGCTGCTCTCTCGGCGTGCGTGACTTTTCACCTACGCTGCTCTCTCAGCGTGCGTGACTTTTCACCTACGTAGCTCTCATGCGTACGTAACTTTTTGCGTACGCTGCTCCCCTGACCCCTTGCTTAACCCATTGACTCTTGGAGTTTTGGTCTTATTTCTTTAAGCTTGACTCTTCTATTGTCCTGTATATTGATATTTTATTAGATATTTTATGTCCATTTTATATCCTTACGCCTTTTTGTCATGAACTTGATTTTGCTTAATATGTTTGGAATGACTATTGTACATGGCATGTATGGCAAGGAACTAGCATAACACGGCAGTGACCAGTAGTGGTGCACTCCTGACATGACCAACCTAACATGATAGTGGCCCGTCGTGGCACACTCCTGACAAGTACCCTGACATGATTTATCTTGATAACTTAACTTGACTTGCCTTGACACCGTGGGTGGTTCTTTCTTGCTTGCTTGTTAAATCCACTTGTCCTGTCTTGCATCATGTCTAGGATAGGACTCCTGAGTACCACGGTCATGAGCTCCTACTAAAATGGATTAAGGTTAATAACTAGAATAACTCAGTAGTCATGAAGAGATGACACAGCTACGGGCAATCCCGTTACCTGGGCGCTCTTGGGATCTGTAGCCTGCCGTCGAGTAGGGCACATTTCCAGCACACCGTCGCGTGTTGCACCCTCTAAGTCACCTAAGGGTACATTTGTCTCCCGGACGATGTACCCACCTGAATTTAACCCCTAATTTTTGACCTGGGTAACCTGGATGGTCTGCAGGGCTTGTGGCTGTGGAACAATCTCACTGCATCTTATTAGTAATTAGGCCTGTGATAACCCTAGTTAGTTAAAGTAGTAAGCCGTAGTATCTGCTTGGCCGTGATTGATTGAATGAGGTATAACCAGTTTAACCATGTCTTGATCCAGTACAAGATTGCTCCTTGTCTTGATTTCTTGTATTATCTTGCCGATAAATGGTGGGAAACCAAGTTCTGTTCAGATGAAGGGTTACAACCCCGGTCCTTGTTTGGTTTACGGGTTGTAACCTGGCTATCGAAATAGTTCTATGGTTATCTCATCGTATATCACCCTGACATGTTTCGTAAGTTCTAGTTTTAATATTATATTTTTTTGTGCTGATTGCTGGCTTTTGTTCTTATTTCGTGGCCCCCTTGTGGCACTTGCTCTTTCTGGGGTTGACCCAGCTGGTTTTGTGTGGCCAGATTTCAGAGCAGCTCCCGAGGATCTACCAAGCTTCCAGCCCAATGGTGGCGACTAGAAGGAACCCGGGCTACGAGTGGGTTCTCTATTTTGTTTCGCTCACTCTGTTGTAAAACTATTCTTTTGAGGCGTTTAGCCGACGAGCACCTGTTAGCTCGATGCACTTTACTTACTGTCTGCCTACGGGCTGTAAACATGATTAACAAATCCTAGGGTTGATCATGTATGACTTAACTCTTGCTAGTCCTAATATTTTGTAATGACTAGTTTCATGATCAGCTGAATATGTGATATTTGGGACGCCTTATTATTGTATATTTAATGATCATACATGTTGCGACCTTACTTACTTGCTTGTGATTGAGACATTAGGCTTGTTCATGACCATAAGAGACTGTTGGATTGTAGTAAACCCTCATATTTCTAGACAGCCGTGACCGTATATCAAGGTGGTTCCCATTTCAATATACGTAGCTGGCTGTGTCTGCCCCCGCTCTCCAGTATTCTGGTTCTGGGGCGTGACACTGCCTGAGGCATGGGCTGCTGTAGGGGCATGCATTGCATCTGTGGAACAAACTGCTTGGTACCCTCTGGGCCATACGGTGGGGGATGTGGAGGTAGATATGGATAGGGGTACTGTGGCGGGTATTGTGGCAAATATTGAGGTGGATACTATAGAGGATGATGGGGTGGATATTGTGGTGGATATGGTGGCGGATACTGAGGTAGAAATGGGGGTAGAAATTGTTATGGAAATTAGGGTGGATAGGGTGGCGGGGGTACAAGTACGGTACAGGGTTTTGGGGGCATGTTTGTCCCGGTTCGGATGCTGGGACTTGGTGATGCTGCTGCTGCGTAGTAGGTGGTGTCATCACAGGCTATGATGATGGTACTAATGGTACTGGTGTGGTTGGGGAAATGGTTGGAGGTGGCTAATCTGCTGGTCCCTCTGGAGTGGTTGAATCCCAGCGGTAATAGCGAGAAGGTAGCACAACCACTACGAAGATTCATCCTATTGGCACGAAATAAATGATTTATTTTAGGACAAGATCAACTAGATGCAAGTCAAGGAGAGTTCCAAAATAGAAATCAAGAACGACGATCAAGCATGTAGATGAGATCCTAAACTCCAATCCTATATACAGGCTTGCTCGGTACAGTAACGTAACCGAATTAATATGTTCTGGACCTGCATGGGCCACCACAAAAATATGTAACACCCCAGTCCTAATATATGTAGGACTAGAAATACGTACATGCCAGCTGTACGTATACGCAGTCTATTCCAATATATGGAACCTACGAATACACATAAGCTCCATTATATGAACTCAAGCTCATATAAATATTCCATGGGCACACACAACATCTATATCTCATCCACAAAGAACAATAAAAAGAATAACTAATCAAATGTCTCAACTAAAATATAAAATAAAATATCAGCCGGGTGGAGACAAATCTACTACCGAGCAACTGAATGAAATAAACTGAAATAGACAAAATAAAGAAACTACGTAAGTCCATCAGCTAAAAAAAATCAAATAGACTCCAAGGGTGAGACCTCCTCGGCTGTGAAGGAATAGTCGAGTCCAGAACCGTATTCCTTAAGATACTGCCCGTCGTCTATACCTAGAGAGATCACTAGGTCCTCAAAGGGACGTAAACTATATAAACTGTCATAATAGATAAATAAATATGCAAAGACTATCCTAAACAACAAATATACAAAATGGTATCCTAACCGTCTATCGTACAATTAAAGGACACCTTTCAGACGCATGGGTAGGATTTAGGATATGTGTATATATACTGTCATCCAGTCATCTGTATCTGGCCGTAACGTCCAAAACGTTAGAGGGTATATATAATTTGTATCTCGCCATAGTTCCATCCGGAGACTATGGTTACCTGTTTAGCTTTTCATACGTACTAGTGATTGTCCTCTCCCAAGATTCCTACATTGACCAAGTTATGTCCATAACCGGTCTAGTTTTGTAACTGCTTAAGTCTCTATATCCTAATCATAGTAGTTACGATCATCTATCCGTCACACGACTTCTCACATATTGATGGCAGTCAAATATGCAAGTGGTGCCCCGAGTAAAATGCCTCAAACCGTGTAATGTAAGTGTCATGACCAAGGGAGATATAAGGATATCCCACAATAAGAAGGTAGTCCGCTAAAACTAAGTCATCATGCATACAATAAAAGAAAGCAACGAAAAATGACTAATACAATCGCTTGCAGCTAAGTATGACTTGGACGCGCAGTTTATAACATATGAAACTACAAATATGAAACAAAATAAATAAATATTGAAAATAAATATAATGAGCAGTAAATATAGCAAGGTACCTTGCATGGTGGTTGTTAGGTATTTTGACGATGTCTAATAGACGAAATCAACAAGTCAGAAGAAGCTGCAAGGATGGAACTTCCGCAAATGTCCCCCGATGCTGAAACAAATATTACCAACGCTTTTGGAATAAAAAAAGTCTAAGATACCCATAAGTCCAATTCTAGACACAGGAACAAAATCGTAATTTTGGGTCAAAATAGTATCCGTCGTTGGACCCGCTTTGCACTGAAAAGCATGCCAAAATCTATGGTCTCTGCAGTCAACTAATTATGCACCTACAAGTCCAGTTTTTTTATACGAACTCAACGTTATGTCCAATTTTAGATTTCGATGAGCCATGCACTAAATTACCTGTTGCGGCAGATCCTGGGCCCGTAAAATAGTGATCTGGTCAACTGTCTCGGAATCGGAGCAAACTTGGCTCACTAATGGCGTAAGTTTTGTCGTGATGTGACGAGTGTGCACAAATTAATTAGAATTTTAGGAAAGTGGCCGATACAACGTTCTTCGACGGATACGGGTCGAATTTGTTGCGCACACACAACTAATTCAAATTATGTCAAATTCTACACGTCCGTAATGTCCGTACATACCTTTCGATGCCCTCGATTTGTGACAGAGTCGTCCGATTTGTTAGGACGGACCCCGTATCGGGAATTTTAGAGTTTTGAAAAACTTATTTTTTTTTATTGATTTCAAACTGATTTATTATGAAATCTATTAGAGAATAAATAAAACTAATTGAAGGGTTCTAATCTCGATTATGTTGATTATACATCAAAAAAAGAAAAATAGAATTTGGTGTAATCGGTTGGAAGAAAACAACCTTCTAATATTGGGTTCTCAACGGATTTTAGTGCTTTGTTTTTGCACAGAAGTCAATTTTTTTTTGAGATTTTGAATCGATGTTCCACAGAATTAAATATGTTTCAATAAAGTCGAATTAATGGGACTTAGTGGGGTTTTGGTTGTGATCGAATCTGTGAAGATAGATCGTAAAACGATTGGGGGATGACGGAGAACGTGAGGCACAAAGGAGGGCAGTTTGGCTCGCGGCTACTGTTGCTGCGTTTACTGCCACGAGGTAGCGCACGGCCTGCCGTCGTTCAGGCAGTTTTGGTGATGAATGCCGGTCGTGCAAGTGACCCTAGGGAGCGTAGAGGGTCTAGGGGTGCTTGAAGAACTTTAAAGTTCGATCCCAAGGAGATGACATGACTGTGGAAAGAGGAATTATTCTCGAGAAGTCCAGGATATATGTATGATTTTTAAGTTTGATTTATAATCGATTTTGAATTCAATTATAACGAGGATTAGGCTTAGATATAGAGAATATATTATGGATGTGTTTTTAAAAAAGATCTGATGAATTGAATAAAAAAGAATAAGAAGAAAGAATTTTCTTTCCCAGCGCTATTGTCGATTTTATTTCCAATAGTTTTGAAGAAGGGGATGGACAGTGCTGCGCACTGTTCGTCAAGTTTTTTTTTCCGAAACCCCTTTATATATGAAATACGAAAATAACAACTAAATAATACAAGAAAATTAATAATAATCTAAATATACTTAAACCTTATTGTAGGGGTATTATATATATTTTATATATATATATATATATATATATATATATATATATATATATATATATATATATATATATATATATATATGTATATATATATATATATATATATATATATATATATATATATATATATATATATATATATATATTTATACAAAAATATATATATATATATATATATATATATATATATATATATATATATATATACATATATAAATATATATATATATATATATATATATATATATATATATACATATATAAATATATATATATATATATATTTATACAAAAATATATATATATATATATATATATATATATATATATATATATACATATATAAATATATATATATATATATATATATATATATATATATATATATATATATATATATATTTGAAGAACACTAGCTTTATTGATGTATTAGGCGCAAAATGCCGAAGCCTATACAAGTAAGCGCGCAAAGAGCCCAAAAGTCAACGAAAATAAAGGTCGAGGAGGCCAGAAGCCGGACTCATTCGTTGGGCCATTCCTAGGGCTAGCATAGTATAGCTTCCCTTCCCAAAAAAATTTTAAAATATTTATTTATTTATTTATTTGATTTAAATGGTGATTTTAAATCTGTTTTTAAAAATAATTATTTAGTTAATTATTACGGTAGATGACTTTAGCCATGGTTGAGTTTTGAAGTACCAGACGACTAGGAATCATGGTACGGATAGTGCAGTGGCGTGCCTTGGCTAGTGTATTAGCCATGCCAGGGAAGACCCAGCCATAAGTGTGTTCTAACTAGGAAAACCAGGCCAAGTTGCGACTTAACCTCTATAGATGTTTAATTATTTATTAATTAATTTACTGACTTGCAGAAGACTCGGTTGTACTCAGCTAGTCCGAATTAGACTCGAATCGAGCCTAAGCCATGTTATGTAGACCCTTAGTGCGACCAAGACGGCCACATAGATATACTGCATGTATATGGGTGTTTTATTTTAATGATCAATGACTAATTATAAATATTGGTTAAATAATATATATTATTGCTATTAAGTTATATTATATTTTATATATTTGTTATTCTCGAAATAATATGTTTACTTAAATATCATTATTGGTTTGTAGGCATGTAGTAGGACCAAATATGGCCATGTAAACGTGTTTGGTAAATGCAGATATTTGTATTTATTTTTAGGAATTGGAAATTATTTTTAATATATTTGTTATATGTATATTATAGGTATTATTAGTATTAAATAGTGTTTTATAAAATTGTATGATCTTCTGGAGCCAGATAAGTAGTGTGCATGTTATATACATCAAAATGACGATAAGTCTAGTATTAATTGTTAATAGGATTATTATTATTATTAAGGTTATTATTGTGGTTATCAAATAAAATTATTTATTATCATTGCTTATTTTAGTATTTCTTTGTTAAATAAATTTACCCCTATATATATATATATATATATATATATATATATATATATATATATATATATATATATATATATATATATATATATATATATATATATATATATATATATATATATATATATATATATATATATATATATATATATATTCCCAGGAAATAGGCCGTACCCTAGAAATAGATGATATTGAGTTTTATTTAGATTTTGGAGATTATTATATACAAATGTGCATAGTTAGATGTATATATATATATATATATATATATATATATATATATATATATATATATATATATATATATATATATATATATATATATATATATATATGTATATATATATATTTTTTTTATATATATATAAATATATATATATATATAATATATATATATATATATATATATATATATATATATATATATATAAAGAAAAAATATGTATATATATATATATATATATATATATATAAATATATATAAATATAAATATTATATATATATATATATATATATATATATATATATATATATATATATATATATATATATATATATATATATATTTATATATTTATATATTTATATATTTATATATATAATATATATATATATATATATATATATATATATATATATATATATATATATATATATATATATATATATATATATATATATATATATATGCATATATAAAGAAATATATAAATATATATATATATATATATATATATATATATATATATATATATATATATATATATATATATATATATATATATAGTTAAGTAAGGAAACAAAAACTAGATGAACAGTCTGCTCCCCGACCCAACAGTAAAACCCCCTCTAAAGTTTTGGTGAATCCAAAATAGATTAGATCAAACCACAAATCAAATCCTCAACATGCTATCTCTGCCTCTCTTATATATTTATATATACATAAAAACTAGATGAACAGTCTGCTCCCCGACCCAACAATGAAACCCCCTCTAAAGTTTTGGTGAATCCAAAATAGATTAGATCAAACCACAAATCAAACCATCAACATGATATCTCTACCTATTTTATATTTATATATATATATATATATATATATATATATATATATATATATATATATATATATATTGAACCGATAAACAAAATTTTCCTTCCTTGATTCACAGAGAAGAGCCGCAGCGCCGCGGTCAAACGCAGCGCCGGCCTCAGGCGACACCCTCCCCATGCGCGCGCGTGCGCCGTCATGGGCCACCGTCGTGCATGGCCAAATTCAGTCGGCCACGGTAACAACTGTACGCGCAATAGAGCAATGGCATCAGCAGCGGGGCCAGGCAGCTGCCACCGTCGGGCGCCCCATCGCCGTTCTGTCGGACCCCGACGCGTCCCTCCCTTATGGTTGCACGCGGCCAGGCAGTGCCTGCACGACCGTCCTGAGCTGCCGGACGGCTGCCCGACCATTGAGCATGTGTGGAACATGGCTTTGCTCTGTTATTTATCGAACAACAAGTACCCAGGTTCGTCATTACATTACTCCTTAATCTCGTAGTCAATCGACGAACCGATTGGTTCGTCGTAATCACAATATATACGTCTTTCTTTTCTTTCAATTCGTTCGAAATCCTGATGACCAGAACCCTAGGAAAATCGAGTCAAACCTCGACAAACACAGTGCCAATGCACTCTGTTTTAGGCTGTCTGATCATCGACTTCGGAAACTAATTCGAATGCCTTATTAGTGTTTTCTTAAAAAAATAATTAAAGTCAGTCCTAGATGGTATATTCGGCTAGTAATCCTTTTTATGGAAATTGATTTCGACGACTGTACGTCGAGAAATCTGATTCCCAATTGGGCAAAAAACTGTTTTCAAAATATTAAAAATATTAAAAATTCCTTCGATACGACGTGCGTCCCGTCAATCCGGGCAACGTGGTCGTGAACCGAAAGCATCGAAAGGTGCGTATCAGCTTCGTGGACGTGTGGGCTTTGACGAAATTCAAATTGGTTGCGTGTGCGCGACGAATTTGATGCGTATCCGTCAAAATTTACCGTATCGGCCTCTGTATAAATTTCCTAATTACTTTGTGCACGTTCGTCAGATCGGGACGAAACTTGCGCCATCAGGACCGTATCATTTTTTTGGTCCTGTATGCCAAGTTTGGTCCAATTCTGAGATAGTTGATCGGATCGTCGTTTCGCGGGGCCCTACGATCCAGTTCAACGGGCAATTTTGTGCACGGCCCACCGAAATCCAAAATTGGACATATCGTTGGGTTTGTATCATCAAACCAGATTCGTAGACATGTAGTATGATAACTTTAGAGACCATAGACTCTGGCAAGCTTTTCGGTGCAAAGTGGGTCCAACGGCGGACACCGTTTTGACCCAAAATTACCGTTTTACCCCTGTGTCCAGAATTGGACTTGAGGACAGGCAATCCTATCTAATTTAACTATTATGAGAATGTTGGCAATGTATGTTTCAGCTTTTGGAGACAGTTGTGAGATTTGGACTTATTGGCTTAGCAGTTGACTATATTTCGTTGGATCTGCGTGCAACCTCCAGGCAAGATATCTTGCCTCCCTCTACAGTTTAATTTCATGCTTATATTATTTTTCTATGATTATTTGGTTATCATTTGGTTACTCTAGTTCTGTGGATTTATATGTTATTATCAGTTCTCTAGTCGACTTGATTTATATATGTTCTTCATACCATGTTCACTAGTTCTTTTACTTGCCTGTATATCATCTTCATGACTTGATAGTGTAGATATGCCAGGCTTGTTCACCTTATGAGTTCATATTAGAGTTGTCCTTACCTGGGTCTTGACTGAGCTGTACCTTGTCGTTACTTGTACTTTGACTCGTTCGTGTCATAGAATGAATACGTGTAATTGAACTGCTAAATCCTTGTTATTGTTTTCTTGGCACCAGAGAGTCCACTTGGGATGAGGGTGTTTGTCTTGATCAGTTGCACCAGAGAGTCCACACTCGGGACGAGGGTGTTTGTCGTGTTCATTGGCACCAGAGAGTCCACACTCGGGACGAGGGTTGACCATTTGTACCAGAGAGTCCACTCGGGATGAGGGTATTTGCACCAGAGAGTCCACACTCGGGATGAGGGTGTTTGTCGTATTTATTGGCACCAGAGAGTCCACACACGGGATGAGGGTGTTTTGCCTTGAGCTAACCAAAGAGTCCACACTTGGGATGAGGGTTAGTGATTAGTTCAAACTTGTGAGTCCACTCGGGGCGAGGGTTTGGTATTCCATTGATCTCGTGTTCATTTGTTCTTCCAACAGTTCAGTTACGTGTAGTTGTTCTTGTATTCCAGTTCATAGTCACCTATCAGTAGCCACTTGTCGTTAGTTACTTGTTAGAAGTTGGTCTTAGTCTCTTGCCATGTTAGTGCCGTTCCTTGTTTATATCCTGTTTATATTATCATACATGATTGAACTGCTAGATAGGCATATTTTTATGTATCTTGCTATGTCCCCTGAGGACCTGATGATCTCTTCAGGTTTAGCGATTACAAGAAGTTATTTAGCAGTTCTGGATGGTGGAGGTTTATGATACTTGCGGGTTTCAGATGATTAAGATATTGCTTGCGAGATTCAGGTACTGATATCACGTTTATTATCCAGTTCGTTCTTTTCTTCATTATCATGCGATATCATATTTATTGATTCAGTTTATAGACTCTTGTCACATTCTTTGGAGTCTTATCGGACATTTATGCTAGTGGACTGCAGATCACGACCCATAGTGTTCATTCATGTTTCGTACACTTATTGTGGATTTGAGATATATATTGGTTTGCCATGATTTGGCTGTTTACCATGCTCTGGACAGCGTTTACGTATTCGAGATGGGTTGGAGTCCACTCGATACGTAGCTGGCTTGCTCACAAGCTCGCGTCGGAAATACGGGTCGTGACAAGTTTTTTTGGTAGCCCACGCAGGTCAGAGCATATCGTACCGGTTACGTAACTGTACTGATACGAGCCTGCGACTATGATTAAACTCTTAGAAATCTAAATACACTCTGCCTGGAAAATTCTCCTAGAAATTCTCTACGTCCTTGAAAACTCCATATTTTTTCTTGATTATACTCCCTTGCTTTCCGTACCATTTATCGTCCCTCTTTATTTCGAGGGGACGAACGATCGTGCTATCTTGGATTTATCAGAAGTTCTTAAATTATAGTATAATATTGCTTGACTATCGAATATTTGGTTGTTTATAGATATGAGGGATTATAGATGCCATATGTCTTAGATATCTAACGATAGTGACTCTAGCAACTTGATGGAAGGTTATAAAGTTTTAGTGACATACCTTTGAGGGAGTAGCGTGACCAAAGGTGGGTAGAATTCCTCGATGTTTCATAATTACCAATGGCTAGGAGAAGGATATAAACTATATTTAAGGAATAGTTATGAATTAGAATTTCGACGACGAAATTATTTTAAGGTGGGTAGATTTGTAGCTCCCCTTCTCGAAATTTTTTGAAATTTTTTTTTACTTTTTTATTTGATTTAAATGGTGATTTTAAATCTGTTTTTAAAAATAATTATTTAGTTAATTATTACGGTAGATGACTTTAGCCATGGTTGAGTTTTGAAGTACCAGACGACAATGAATCATGGCACGGATAGTGCAGTGGCGTGCCTTGGCTAGTGTATTAGCCATACCAGGGAAGACCCAGCCATAAGTGTGTCCTAACTAGGAAAACCAGGCCAAGTTGCGACTTAACCTCTATAAATGTTTAATTATTTATTAATTTATTTACTGACTTGCAGAAGACCCGGTTGTACTCAGCTAGTCCGAATTAGACTCGAACCGAGCCTAAGCCATGAATGTAGGAACCCTAGAGGGAGGGTGAATAGGGTCAAGCTAACTAATCAAGCACTTAGCACAAGCTAATTGGCAATTTAAAAAAATAAGTGCAAGAGAAGAAGCAAACACAATACCGACACCCGATATATACTGGTATCCTCCTAAGAGGCAGTCCAGTCCCGGAACTCTCTCCGACTTTAATCCACTATTTGAGCAAATAGTTACACACGAGTTTGGATCCGAAGAACTCGCCAACTTCTTACACAAGAGCTTTAATCCGAAGGGCTCTCCGACTTCAACCGAGAGTTTGGATACGAAGACTCCCCAACTTCAACCGAGAGTTTGGATACGAAGACTCTCCAACTTCAACCTTTCACAATAGGTTTTGATCTCCTTATACAATAGGATGAAGATCTCACTTTTCAACTCAATAACTCTAACACAATTTGTGAATGGCAAATGAAAGCTTTGTAGAGTTGTTTGTAGATAGGCTTTGGTGGTTTAGAAATTTTTAGGCTCAAAGCATCAACCTTGAATGAAGGGGTTCAAGGCTATTTATAACCAAAGCTTGAAAAGAAGCCAAAGGCAACTTTTCAGTCACGAACCGGCATACCGTCGGTATGATCCGGCATATCGGCGGTATACCGGTCTGGAATGCAACGGCTAAAAATATAGCCGTTGGGATCATTTATTGCTCAGAATTCGACCGTTGGAATTTGAACATTACTGAATCGGTATACCGTCGGTATGGACCGGTATGCCGTCGGTATGCCGGTTTTGTAGACAGAAACTTTCTGTGAACAAAAACCGGTATACCGTCGGTATACACCGGTATACCGTCGGTATGCCGTTTTTTAGCAGAAAACGATCCTAGGCTTATTTCTACCCTAGCTTTCGATTTTGCCATCCATTTCTTGTGTTTACAATTATTCCTAAGACTCATTACAGACTCCAGATATACTTAGGCAGGTGCAGACTTTTTCAGAGTCTTGAAATGATGATGGCACGGCTTGGCTTCTTCCTTTGATAGGTGCTGGCTTTTTTCCTTGGCGGCAGCTGTCCAAAGATATCCAGTTTGTAAAAACTGAATACCTTACGGGGGCTTCGCCCCCGAACCCCCGACGAGGGGCGCTGCCCCCTCGACCCCCGTCCGCTGACCGGGCAGCGGAACCCCCGGTGCGTGGCTCCAGTGATGTCGTCGGGTGGTTCAGAAAAATCTTGTGGGATCCGTCGTCTTTGGCCCACCATGATTTCTTCATTGCATATGTCCACATTGATCTTGCTTATTGCTTTTCTGCATGTACATGTTAGACGAACAAAGCAATATACATAGTAGCAAGTATGATAAGTTAAAGCACATTAGGACTATACAAAGTTTAAGTATAAGTGCTAAGGTGATGGCATAAATGTTAGTGATATCATAATGATTAAGCTTAATTGAATGACCACAATCAAAAACATAGTTTTGATTTTGGCAATCCAATTAAATTTAAGATAGATAAGCTCATATCACTAAGATGTAAACCAATGGGCACATATCACCAAAGATATAAGTATAAGTAGAAATGCTATAGCGATAGTATGAAGATTAGTGATAATGAAATGCTAAACTTAACATATTAACCATATTCAAAAATATGATACCATCATTGGGCCAACAATCTCCCCCTTTTTGATTATGGCAAATCGGTTAAGTTTAGTATGGACATAATAGATGCATGTATTACTAATATACAAAAGATATAAGCAATATCACTAAAAGCATACTACTTAGATTACTTATAAAAGCATACTTACTTAAACTTACTTCTCCCCCTTTGACATGATCAAAAAATAGGCTCCCCCGTACAAAGAGATAAAATGAAATCAATCTTAAGCATAGAAATCAGAGCATGGGAAAGTCATAGACAATCATGATCAAAATATACTAATAAAAAACAATGGGAGAAGGGTGTAATGACAAGTTTATAAAGCTACATTGCCAATGTAGAACATCAAATAGAGAATAGCTTGTCAAAACACAATATGGTTGGTAAAACTAAAAGTATTTGAAAAACAAGAAATAAGTAGTTTACCAACTTGAAATCCAAGGAATAAATCCAAAACACAATAGGATATGAAATATTGCTCCAGTTTTGGAAGAGAACTATGAAATAAAGGATTTCAAACAAAAGCCATGAGGAATAGATAATTGCAAATAATAGATACCAATTGAGATATGAAATTAAATAAACTTGATACCAATTGAAAAGATGTAAACTTGAAACATTGATCAAAGAAACCATTAATAATCATAATTGTCCACAAATAAATAGTGGAACAAAATAAAAGAATGATCAATGTAAAATATTGCAATTGATATAAAGTAATCTCATTATTTGCAAGATCTATATGCTTATCCAAGTTCATGCATTTGAACTCAATTACCTTATCATGCTATATGAATACCCTTTTAGATAAACATGAAGGTAAAGGAGAAAAATACTTGAGAAGGAGAAATTCAGTCGACTTGAATGCTCCCCCTCAAAGTACTACCAAGGTTGATAAAAATCATAAATTTTGGATAAGTCCTCAACAAGGAAAGCCAAACCAATTAAGCATGAAAGAAAAGCCAAATTAACGAAAGCACAATAGTCATCAAGATAATATATAAAAGTTAATATTTAAGAAGATGACTTATTTAATCCATATAAAAGAGAGATAAGGATAAAGACAATAGCATATACTCTCATAAACCCTTCACAATTAAAAGTATCATGACCTCATTCACTAAGATATGAAAAAGAAGAAAGTATGGGTCCATGATGAACTAGGTATACGACATATTTAAGGGTATAAATGAATTGAATCAATTAATTTGCTCCCCCTCAAAATATGCGTATCTAGTTCCAAAGCACTTATAGCATAAAATAGATAACTACAAGATCTAGGGGTAAATCAACTATGGATTTCTCCCCCTTGCTCGATGCATATAAGGCTACAATATCGTCAAAAGACGAAAAATATCATCTTTAGTCAAGAAGAGATAACCAATTAATAGCCACTAAAGATGAGAAATCAAAAGAATATTCCAATAAAGCACATATAATCAAAAGATGGCATACATTAGTCTATATAGAAGAATCTCATATTTAAATATGATAGATCAATGTATGTAATCCTTTGAGAAAATGTCATCATGAAAAAGAATAAAGTCAATTAAGAACAATCATGATGATAGACATAATATAGCTCAAAAATAAAATAAAAATGAAACTCAAACATCATGTCCATGATTATCTAATTAAGAAATAATCAACCAATTTATTTCTTTGCATGGACTAGGTATGTTTTATCACATATGTACCCATCAACCGGGTAATATCCAAACTTTGCTACTACTAAATGAAAGACCAATAAAGTTCAAATAGCAAAGGTCATATGTGATAAACCATGAGTAGTCAAAGTAAAGTAATAAATTGACTTGACATTTACAAAATTAAATAGTTTAGGACTACTCAATCATTAGGATCATTCATAAAGAAAACAAATTAAACATGATCCAACAAATCTCATAAGAGAAAATCACAAGTCTAAAAAAAATCTCACACATTAACATGGGAAAGAGTCAATCTCATTTAAATAATTACAAACATAATAAAGAAGAGATGTAAATGATAATACGATGAAATCATGACTCAAGAAGTGAGAGAAATTTATGAGAGACTTGCTAATGACTAGTTATGGAAGAGAGTTAAAACAAGGAATCACAAACCTCTAAGAGAAAACAAGATTTAATAAAGAATTTGTAAAACTAGTTTTAGAGATTAAACATATCACAAATCTTGTTTTTGTAAACTAGCATATCATATATAGATTAAAGTATAAGAATATAGCTAGATGTGTGAAAGTGAGCCAAAATTATATAGCTTAATAATATATCACAAATAAGCAAACTATATAATCCAAATAAGATTAATGAGAGAAGCCATTAACAAGATAAATGTGCTCATTAATTCTTAAGTCACTAACAAAAAAAAATACTTGCTTAAGCATAGAGTTCACAATTAAGGGAATACATTTTGAATGATCAAAATGATTTAGAGACTCTTTACTAAGCAAGGATAAGAGCATAAGATGATAAATAAAAGAATTAGACTCTTATCAAGTAAAGGACAAAAGAGATGTCCATGAAAACACAATAAAATAAATCTCTTTGCCAAGTATTGAGATTAACCCAAGATAATAAAATGATAGATCGATCTAGAGAATGCAAAATACTATAGCCACATTAAAATAAGTGTATTCTCTGGAAGTGGAAAAATCTCAACACAAAAGCTCAAACCATAGTAGCTAAATTCATGAGAAATATGATGTAACAATTACAAGTATTCTCATGTGCTACAAAAATATCATTGGGCAACAATAATTCAAAAGGAAGCATAACCCAAGGAATGAGCAAAGAAATATCATTAAGATCAAGAAAGCTAAATGCTAAAGATAGTAAAAATCATTTTCAAAAGCTTTCATAGTGCACTATAGAAATATATAAATATATCGATTTAAAAATGTGCACAAAAAAAACGGAGGTAAATATAAAAACAAGACAAAGCACAAAACCATGTGATTCTTAAAAGAACTTCCATGAATAGTCAAGTGCAAGGCATAAACAAATATTCTCTCTCAACATCCTAACTTAAAGGTATAAAACATATGAATATCAAAAGCTAGGAATCATTTATATATATAAAACTATATATATATATATATATATATCACGAATAGGCATACATGAAAAGATCAAAAATCAATTAAGAACATGTATCCATAAAGTCAACCAAAAAGCTAAAAGGACATCATTAAAAGAAAGCTTTAAGGAAGAAGCATATTGATTCAAAAAGAGATACACAAATTTGATCAAAAGAATCAATAGCTAGAGTATGAGTTAAGCACAAGTCTAGAAGTAACAAGTATGAATAAATACTCTTCAAGTTAATATAAAACTTTAGCTTAACTCATATGCCTACATAAAGGATTTATACAAAAATAGATATCAATATAAGAGATACATGAACTATATGTAAATGAAAATTTTAATGAATATAGTCATGTATCCTTAATGAATATTTGAGAAACCATCACAAATTCAAAGCATGAAAAAAAAGAAAAAAAAAACTTTATTAGGCAAAGACATAATTGATTCTCAAGAAGATAATCAAGATAAAGTATGAAAATCAATAATGAATATATTATGTAAGCACAAGATTAAAAAGGAAGTATAAGTGTATACTTGTCAAGTGATAAGAAGCTTGTGCTAAACATATATATTCACAAATACCGATTTAAAGTAAATGCTACATATTAAACACAAACCGGCAAGAAGTAACTACTTCAAAAACTTTAAAGACTGAGAGTTAAAATCATATTAACTCAAAAAAAAATAAAGCTCCTATGGACTAGAGTGATATGCTTGCTTTATAAATAAGGATTAAGAATAACGAGCATGCATAATAAAAGTGTCACACTAATAGAGAATGAGTGATAAACTACATAGTGTGAACTAAACATTTAAGCTAAGTAACTAGTCATGCTAGATAAAAGAAATAATTAGAGAATTAACTAAGCATGCTAGTATTATATCTCACATTGATTTATACAATAAGCAACTAAGGAAATCAATGTGAGCTAGTAGCAAAACATCAAGAGAAACATGCTAGATTCTACTAATATAAACCATTAAAAGAGAATCGTTTAGCATGTTACCAAAGTGGCTCTAGTGGCCACACTTGTGTTGGTGCAATTGCTTGGAAGATGACCTTTGAGCTTTGCAACCACCAACACGCTCCTTGGTGCTATGTCCCGGTACAAGAAGCTTCACCTGCAACATTAGATGAAGACTTTGGTATCCAAATAAACTTGGATCCACATTGATTAGCTTTAGGGACCCATATAGCACTTACTCTAGCATTGGTAGTAAAGGTCCTACGAATAGGGCATGTAAAGCTCATGTGTCCAATGCGAGAGCAATAGAAGCATCTAATGCTAGTGTGTGCACATGTATCAGAATGAACATGGTTATGAACATGTGACATACTAGAATGATGAATGTCTCTAGAGTGAGCATGCATGGATTTGGTCTTAAGAATATCATGTTCTAATATCAAATCATCATGCAAACAAGTAAGAGAATCAAATTTAACATTTAAAGCATTATTCTCTTTTTCAAATAAAACCATTCTAGAAATAAAATCATCATTTTGTTTCTTTAAAGAGTCAATAGAAGAATCGTGCAAATGATTTAGCTCATGAGTTTGCCTCTTAAGATCTTCTATTGATGAGGAAAGAGATTTGATTTTCAAAATTAAAGCCTCATTCAAACTCTTTAAAGAAACACAAGATGAGTTTTGAGAATCAAGTCTAGATAATAAAACATTGTTTTCATTTCTCAAAAACTCATTTGCTTCTTCTAAATGAATAACCTTTTCAGAAAGTTCTTCATTTGTAGAATGAAGGTTGTCAAGAATCTCTAAGGATTGTTTAGCCATGGCTTTCCACTTAGAGCATTTCTTGTATTTAGAAGAAACAAGATTGTCTATGCTACTAGAAGTAAAACCCTCTTTATCGGAGGAGGAGTAGGAGGAATACGATGCCATAGAAAAATAACAAGGATCTACTCTAAGGATGTTAAGCCTAACAATAGAGTCCTTGCTCTGATACCAATTGTAGGAACCCTAAAGGGGGGGTGAATAGGGTCAAGCTAACTAATCAAGCACTTAGCACAAGCTAATTGGCAATTTAAAAAAATAAGTGCAAGAGAAGAAGCAAACACAATACCGACACCCGATATATCCTGGTATCCTCCTAAGAGACAGTCCAGTCCCGGAACTCTCTCCGGCTTTAATCCACTATTTGAGCAAATAGTTACACACGAGTTTGGATTCGAAGAACTCGCCAACTTCTTACACAAGAGCTTTAATCCGAAGGGCTCTCCGACTTCAACCGAGAGTTTGGATACGAAGACTCCCCAACTTCAACCGAGAGTTTGGATACGAAGACTCTCCAACTTTAACCTTTCACAATAGGTTTTGATCTCCTTATACAATAGGATGAAGATCTCACTTTTCAACTCAATAACTCTAACACAATTTATGAATGGCAAATGAAAGCTTTGTAGAGTTGTTTGTTGATAGGCTTTGGTGGTTTAGAAATTTTTAGGCTCAAAGCATCAACCTTGAATGAAGGGGTTCAAGGCTATTTATAACCAAAGCTTGAAAAGAAGCCAAAGGCAACTTTTCAGTCACGAACCGGCATACCGTCGGTATGATCCGGCATACCGGCGGTATACCGGTCTGGAATGCAACGGCTAGAAATATAGCCGTTGGGATCATTTATTGCTCAGAATTCGACTGTTGGAATTTGAACATTACTGAATCGGTATACCGTCGGTATGGACCGGTATGCCGTCGGTATGCCGGTTTTGTAGACAGAAACTTTCTGTGAACAAAAACCGGTATACCGTCGGTATACACCGGTATACCGTCGGTATGCCGTTTTTTAGCAGAAAACGATCCTAGGCTTATTTCTACCCTAGCTTTCGATTTTGCCATCCATTTCTTGTGTTTACAATTATTCTTAAGACTCATTACAGACTCCAGATATACTTAGGCAGGTGCAGACTTCTTCAGAGTCTTGAAATGATGATGGCACGGCTTGGCTTCTTCCTTTGATAGGTGCTGGCTTTTTTCCTTGGCGGCAGCTGTCCAAAGATATCCAATTTGTAAAAACTGAATACCTTTCGGGGGCTTCGCCCCCGAACCCCCGACGAGGGGCGCTGCCCCCTCGACCCCCGTCCGCTGATCGGGCAGCGGAACCCCCGGTGCGTGGCTCCAGTGATGTCGTCGGGTGGTTCAGAAAAATCTTGTGGGATCCGTCGTCTTTGGCCCACCATGATTTCTTCATTTCATATGTCCACATTGATCTTGCTTATTGCTTTTCTGCATGTACATGTTAGACGAACAAAGCAATATACATAGTAGCAAGTATGATAAGTTAAAGCACATTAGGACTATGCAAAGTTTAAGTATAAGTGCTAAGGTGATGGCATAAATGTTAGTGATATCATAATGATTAAGCTTAATTGAATGACCACAATCAAAAACATAGTTTTGATTTTGGCAATCCAATTAAATTTAAGATAGATAAGCTCATATCACTAAGATGTAAACCAATGGGCACATATCACCAAAGATATAAGTATAAGTAGAAATGTTATAGCGATAGTATGAAGATTAGTGATAATGAAATGCTAAACTTAACATATTAACCATATTCAAAAATATGATACCATCATTGGGCCAACAATGAAGACCCTTAGTGCGACCAAGACGGCCACATAGATATACTGCATGTATATGGGTATTTTATTTTAATGATCAATGACTAATTATAAATATTGGTTAAATAATATGTATTATTGCTATTAAGTTATATTTATATTTTATATATTTGTTATTCTCGAAATAATACGTTTACTTGAAATGTCATTATTGGTTTGTAGGCATGTAGTAGGACCAAATATGGCCATGTAAACATGTTTGGTAAATGCAAATATTTGTATTTATTTTTAGGAATAGGCAATTATTTTTAATATATTTGTTATATGTACATTCTAGGTATTATTAGTATTAAATAGTATTTTACAAAATTGTATGATCTTCTGGAGCCAGATAAGTAATGTGCTTGTTATATACATCAAAATGACGATCAGCCTATTATTAATTGTTAATAGGATTATTATTGTGCTTATAAAATAAAATTATTTATTATTATTGGTTATTTTATTATTTCTTTGTTAAATAAATTTACCCCTCTCTCTCTCTCTCTCTCTCTCTCTCTCTCTCTCTATATATATATATATATTCCCAGGAAATAGGTCGTACCCTATAAATAGATGATGTTGAGTTTTATTTAGATTTTGGAGATTTTTATATACAAATGTGTATAGTTAGATGTATATATATATATATATATATATATATTTTTTTTTATATATACATATATATATATATATATATATATATATATATATATATAAAAAAAAATATATATATATATATATATAGAAAAAAAAAAAAAAAATATATATATATATATATATATATATAGAGTTAAGTATATATAAAAAGTAAAAATAAATATATATATATATATATATATATATATATATATATAGAGAGAGAGAGAGAGAGAGAGTTAAGTAAAGGAAACAAAAACTAGATGAACAATCTGCTCCCCGACCCAACAGTGAAACCCCCTCTAAAGTTTTGGTGAATCCAAAATAGATTAGATCAAACCACAAATCAAATCCTCAACATGCTATCTCTACCTCTCTTTATATATTTATATATATACATATGTATATATATATATATATATATATATATATATATACTGAACCGATAAACAAAATTTCCCTTCTCCGATTCACAGAGAAGAGCCGTAGCGCCGCGGTCGATTGCAGCGTCGACCTCAGGCGACTCCCTCCACATGCGCACGCGCGCCGTCATGGTCCCCCGTTGCGCGTAGCCAAAGTTGGCCGGCCACGTCAACAACTGTACGTGCAACAGAGCAATGGTATCATCAGCGGGGCCAGGCAGCTGCCACTGCCGGACGCACCATCGCCGCGCTGTCAGACCCCGACGCGCCCCTCCCTTTCGGTCGCACGTGGCCAGGCAGTACCTGCACGACCGCCCTGAGCCACCGGACGGCTGCCCGACCGTTGAGCAGGCACGGAACACCGCTTTGCTCTATTATTTCTCGAACAGCAGGTACCCAAGTTCGTAATTACATTACTCCTTCATCTCGTAGTCAATCGACGAACCAATTGGTTCGTCGTAATCACAATATATACGGATTTTTTTCCTTTCAATTCATTCGAAATCCCGATAACCAGAACCCTACGAAATTCGAGTCAAACCTCGACAAACACAGTGCCAATGCACTCTGTTTTAGGCTGTCGGATCATCGACTTCGAAACTAATTCGAATGTCTTATTAGTGTTTTCTTTAAAAAATAATTAAAGTCAGTCCTAGATGTTATATTCGGCTGCGTAATCCTTTTTACGAAAACCGATTTCTAAGGCTGTACGTCGAGAAATCGGATTCCCAATTGGGCAAAAAACTGTTTTCAAAATATTAAAAATATTGAAAATTTCTTCGATACGACGTGCGTCCCGCCAATCTGGGCGACGTAGTCGTGAACCGAAAGCAACAAAAGGTGCGTATCAGCTTCGTGGACGTGTGGGCTTTGACGGAATTCAAATTGGTTATGTATGTGCGACGAATTTGATGTGTATCCGTCGAAATTCACCGTATCGACCTCTGTGTAAATTTTCTAATTACTTTGTGCATGTTCGTCAGATTGGGACGAAACTTGCGCCATCAGGACCGTATCATTTTTCTGGTCTTGTATGCCAAGTTTGGTCCAATTCTGAGACAGTTGATCGGATCGTCGTTTTGCGGGCCCCACGATTCGATTCAACGGACGATTTTGTACAGGCCCACCGGAATCCAAAATTGGACATACCGTTGGGTTCGTATCATCAAATTGGATCCGTAGACATATAGTTTGATGACTTTAGAGATCATAGACTCTGGCATACTTTTCGGTACAAAGCGGGTCCAACGGTGGACACGATTTTGACCCGAAATTACCATTTTGCCCCTGTGTCCAGAATTGGACTTAAGGACAGACAATCCTAGCTAATTTGACTATTCTGAGAATGGTAATGTATGTTTCAGCTTTTGGAGACAGTTGTGAGATTTGGATTTATTGGCTTAGCAGTTGACTATATTTTATTAGATCTGCGTGCAACCTCCAGGCATGATACCTTGCCTCCCTCTACAGTTTAATTTCATACTTATAGTATTTTCTTGTATTTATTTGGTTATTATTTGGTTACTCTAGTTCTGTGTATTTATATGTTATTATCAGTTCTCTAGTCGACTTGATTTATATATGTTCTTCATACCATGTTCACTAGTTCTTTGACTTGCCTGTATATCATCTTCATGACTTGATAGTGTAGATATGTCAGGCTTGTTCACCTTATGAGTTCATATTAGAGTTGTCCTTACCTGGGTCTTGACTGAGCTGTACCTTGTCGTTACTTGTACCTCTATTGGTTCGTGTCATAGAACGAATACGTGTAATTGAACTGCTAAATCCTTGTTATTGTTTCCTTGGCACCAGAGAGTCCACTCGGGATGAGGGTGTTTGTCTTGATCAGTTGCACCAGAGAGTCCACACTCGGGACGAGGGTTAACCATTTGCACCTGAGAGTCCACTCGGGATGAGGGTATTTGCACCAGAGAGTCCACACTCAGGACGAGGGTGTTTGTCGTGTTCATTGGCACCAGAGAGTCCACAAACGGGACGAGGGTGTTTTGCCTTGAGCTAACCAGAGAGTCCACACTCGGGACGAGGGTTAGTGATTAGTTCAAACCTGCGAGTCCACTCGGGATGAGGGTTTGGTATTCCATTGATCTCGTGTTCATTTGTTCTTCCAGCAGTTCAGTTACAAGTAGTTGTTCTTATATTCTAGTTTATAGTCACATTGCAGTAGCCACTTGTCGTTAGTCACATGTTAGCAGTTGGTCATAGTCTCTTGCCATGTTAGTGTCGTTCTTTGTTTATATCATGTTTATATTATCATGCATGATTAAATTACTAGATAGGCATATTTTTATGTATCTTGCTATGTCCCCTGGGGACCTGATGATCTCTCCAGGTTTAGCGATTGCAATAAGTTATTTAGCAATTCTGGATGGTGGAGGATTATGACACTTGCGGGTTTCAGATGATTACGATATTGCTTGCGAGATTCAGGTATTGATATCACATTTATTATCCAGCTCATTCTTTTCTTCATTATCATGCGATATCATATTTATTGATTCAGTTTATAGACTCTTGTCACATTCTTTGGAGTCTTATCGGACATTTATGCTAGTAGACTGTAGACCACGACCCATAGTGTTCATTCATGTTTCGTACACTTATTGTGGATTTGAGATATATATTGGTTTGCCATGATTTGGCTGTTTACCATGCTCTGGACAGCGTTTATGTATTCGAGATGGGTTGGAGTCCACTCGATACGTAGCTGGCTTGCTTACAAGCTCGCGTCGGAAATACGGGTCGTGACACACAGCGACCGCCATGGGCTATCAGAGGGTTAGTGGCAGCACCTGCTGATTTTGGAGATTTGCTTGAGGACCTCCCTGTGCAAGGAGTTGTAGTTGTACGCCCGCCCATCGTACCTGCATTTGTTTCTATTCTTCCACAGGACCCAAATACCTGCGGCTGCGACGATTTGATGCCCGTAAGACTTTTCCCAAATGGCGAGTAGATCGTTGAAGCCGCCGGCCGGATGAGTAAGATTACAATTGGTAGCCAGGTTGGTCCAGATCTGCGCAGGGAGGTCCCCGTATAGCAAGACGTGTTCCACGGTTTCGGATTTGTGGGCTGTACAGCAGTGACAGCTAGAGGCAAGGCTGAAGCAATGGTTGTAAGGGCATCATCGATGGGAAGCTTTCTGTGCTGCGCTCTCCAAATCAAAATTGACCATTTGTGGGGTATGTAGGATTGCCAGAAGGGGGCAGTGTAAGGGGCCGGCGTGTCGATTCCTCTGGCCACGGTCCTGGCGGAGGCCAGCAAGAAAACACCGCTGGGATTGTGGGACAACTAAAGAGTGTCAGGGTCATCGTCAAGCCGAACATTAGCAGCCATAAGACTGTTGGCCGCCCCCGGCCCAAGCCAGTCTACCACTCTGTCCCATCTCCAACCAGAGTTGCAGT
This sequence comes from Iris pallida, assembly GCA_029216955.1. Lineage (NCBI taxonomy): Eukaryota > Viridiplantae > Streptophyta > Magnoliopsida > Asparagales > Iridaceae > Iris > Iris pallida. The sequence continues at coordinate 113,362 of JANAVB010005797.1, forward strand.
CCCATAAGTCTCGGATCGAGCAGTTGTAGGATGCGGCCGAGGTAGAAAGAAGGACGGCATCTCCAAGCCACCGTTCGTAGCTCATCGACGAGGATCCATTGCCAAGCTGCAGGCGGATTAGGGGTTCGGCAAGTTGACGGCCGAGAAGGATGCATCTCCAAGTTGCGGAGGATCTGGTATTGGCAACGGCAATAGAAGGATGGGAGTATCGGAAGTATCTGGCCTTCATGAAGTGATTCTAGAGTGAGTTTCCCGAGCAAAGTTTCCACCACAGCTTCATGGAGAAGTCGTCAACGATGTGATGTAATCTGCTGAACCCCAGCCCTCCTTGATCTGTCGGCTTGGCCATCGAGTCCCAACTGGCCCAGTATTGCTTGTCCTTGCCATCTATGTGTTCCCAAAAGAAGTTGGAGAAGAGCGCTTCTAATGAGGACAACACCTTCTTAGGGGAGGGAGCAGACAGCAAGGGTGTAGATGGGGATGGAGGAGAGGACGTGCTTGATAAGGATCATCTTACCTCCCGAAGAGAGGGTTGCGTTATGCCAACCCTCAATTTTTTTTTGATTATGCTCATAAGGCCGTCGAAGATGTCCAAACTCGATATCCCGTACACCAGCGGGCAATCCAAGTAGTTGAATGGCGGGTATACGGTAGAAAAGGAGGTCAGGTTGGAGAGTAGCTGAGTGGATCCTATCAGCTTTGTGATGGGTGTAGATGACGCTTTTAGAGGTGTTGACTCGTTGACCCGAGCATCTGGTGTATCTTTCAAGTGTACTGCTGACAACCTCCACAGGACCGATGTCTTCGGAGGAGAAAATGAGGATGTCATCGGCGTAGGCTAGGTGAGTGATTATGGGGCACCAAGTGGTAGTGTGGAAGTGGTGGAAACTGGGAGTATTCGGTAAAAAGTTGAGGTTTCTGCTGAGCGCCTCGGCTGTGATGATATGGTGGACAATAGGGGGTCTCCTGTCTGACGCTGCGATAGCATTTGAAGAAACCCTCCGCTTGCACGTTGATGACAGTAAGGAACCAAGAGTTGCTAATGGATCGGAAGATGATGTCGGTCCAAGGCTCCGAGAAGCCAAAGGCCCTGAACACCCAGATCAAGAATTGCCAGTTCAGACGGTCATAGGCTTTCTCTACATCAATTTTGATGGCTACGTTCCCGCCTCTGGACGGAAATTTCAAGCAAGTGATCATTTTCTGTGCCAGGAGGATGTTGTCAGTGATGAAGCCACTTTGTTCCTCGGAGATGATCTTGGAGAGGGGAGGGGACATGCGGCTAGCGGTGATCTTTGAGATGACTTTATTGGTGAAGGTGCATAAGCTGATTGGGCAAAATTCTCTAAAGATCTTTGGGTTGTCTATTTTTGGTATGAGGATGAAGTTGGCGCAGGAAATAGAACGGGATACTTCGCCCCTGGAAGAAGGCAATCGCCGCCACGTAGAAGTCAGGTTCGATGATATCCCAACAGGATCGAAAGAAGATGCCGGAGAAGCCATCTGGCCCAAGAGCGCTGTGTTCACTAAGAGTCCAGACATCGGATCTGACTTCTTCCACGGAAGGAGGGTAAGGAGCAGCTCGTTCTCCCGATCGTTGATTAAGCTGGGGATCTTGGAGAGAAGATCCACATCCTTGACGATGACTTCTTTAGTAAAAAGTTTGGAGTAGAAGATCGCAGCGACATCTTGGATGCCCCATTGATCCTTGAGGACCAAGCCGTTATCATCGGAGATTTGCTGAAGATGGAGCTGACTTCTGCGGCCATTGACGTAGGAATGAAAGAAGCTTGAATTCTTGTCTCCCTCGGTGTCCCAGTTAGTCTGGCTTTCTATTTCCATAATTCAGTTTCCACCTTAATCTGGGATTTAAGGAGCGCTCTGGTGAGGTTGAGCGCGGTTCGTGTCCCCGGTGATCGGTCCGTGGCGTATTGAGACTCAGTGCGGGTGACATCGTCTTCCGCCTCTCTAATGGCCTGAAAAATGTTGTCAAAAGCGCTCTTGCTCCAAGACGCTAAGGCTCTCCTAGTAGCCTTGATTTTGTTCGCCACTCGAATAAGGGGGTCAGGATCGTTAGTGGATCTCCAGGCCGAGGCCACTATGCTTCAGAATTGAGGGTGATGTTGCCAGAAGTCCAAGAACCTGAAGGGTTTCTTGATGTGGTTGGAATTGCTATTAATCTCAATCAGGAGGGGGGAGTGGTCCGACTCGATGGTGTTCACGTGGGATAGGATAGAGATAACTCCTATGTCAGACCAGCGGTTGTTGACCAAGGCACGGTCCAGGTGGAAGTATTGTCGATGATCGCCTTCCTGTATGTTGCACCAGGTGAAGGCATTACCAGAGAAAGGGAGGGGTGTCATGTGGGCGTTGAAGATGAAGTTGTTGAAGTCATTCATGGCCGACTAGGGGGCGGGCGACCTCCAGACTTCTCTTCTCTGCTCGAGATCGTGTTGAAATCTCCAATACAGTTCTACGAAAGATTGTTCAGTTATAGGTGGGTGTTTGTCAAAGTGTCCCAGAGAAGCTTGCACTCTGGGATGTCGCAGCTACCATGGATGGCTGAAAGAAGGCAGCGAGACGTGAGAGTGGGGTGTTCCACCCAGCAGGATAGCGCCTGACTAGAATCATGGATGATTCCAAACTAGATTCCGGAGCCAAAGAGTATCCAAATGTCGTTACATCTGGCGACGCCGGACGGGATGCCGAGCTGGAGCTGGATGGATTTGAGTCTTGTTTTAGGGATTTTGGGTTCGATGATGATTAGGATTTCAATCTGATAGATTTTTATGAGGCTTTTGATTCTTCTCTGAGTGGGTTTATTGGCCAGCCCTCTCACATTCCATGCAAGGATGTTTAAAATTGGGCTGGTGATGAGGGTAGGGGTTGTTAAGTTTTACGGCCAACCGCATGGTCATGACCGAGGACTCTAGGTTAAGTTTTTTCTTCTTACGGTGAGAGTTTTTATTGGGGGATCCCCTAGTCTGAACTGTGGGATCCTCTGTCGCAACTGTCAACCTTTGTGTGTTGGTTCCTGTGTGTTCCGATGGGGTGGATGCCATCTCTTCCTCTACTTCAGCAAGCGCGCAGAGAGGGTTGTGGGGATCCAGGAATCCTGCTTCTTTGGCTTGTGTGATCCTAAGTATCACTGCTGGGCCAAAGATAGCCAGATCGCTTAAAGTGGGGCTGTTGGGGTTGATGAGTGAGATTGCCACGCTCGGAGGAGTGACTGTGTTCTGATGCTGCTCCTGGTCGCTGTTGAGGAGAAGAGCGGCTCTCTAGGAGTTTGTGGTGGTCTTTTTGCACTCAGCTAGAGGGGGCGTAAGCGCCAGATCTTCTTCAGTGGAGGTTGAAAGTGTGCCGAACCTGTTGTTGAGGGGGATGGGTGGGGGCTGGTAGGTAATAATATCAGTGCACGGCGGTGGGGAATCGCCCGGAGTGGGATGGGTATTGCTGTCTTCGAAGCGGGTATAAGAGTTGGAAAGGGGAAGGATTGGCACTTTGTGGGTAGTAATGCCCTCCTTAGAGACTTGCGACTTTCTGGATACTTTTTTCTTGAGCTCCGGGTGAGCTCTGAAGCAGTGCTGTATGGTGTGGCCTCTCATCTGACAGTGCTTACAAAAGATAATGTTGTTGTCATACACCAGCATCTGGGATATCGTTTGTCCCCAGAGTTTCAGCAGAATTTGGGCTGGAGGTCTGTGGATAGATCGAGTTCCATGCAAATCTTCGTGTAGTTCCCCTTGGATAGATTGCGGGTTTCTTCAGCGATTGCTACGAGGGACCCGAAGGAGCTTGCGATCCTCTTGAGCGCAGCCGGGGCAAAGCAGAAAAGGGGAAGGTTGGGGAGGGTGATCCACGCTGAGATGATCGGAGAGTCGACTTTGGGGCTGAAAACAGGGGACCATTTGATAATTATGACTCCGTAGCCGTCAGTGCTGGAGGTGCCTTTTGCCCAGACTTTAATGTAATCAGGGTTGGAAGAGAGGTAAAGGAACATGTGCTTGGGGTCAGAGGATGCGACCTTGTAAGTTGATGAGAGGCCCCAGCCGGCGATGGCTTCGCGGGCTTTCTCAATCTTCGGGCAGCCCGAGGAGAATTTAAGCACGAAAGTGTTAGCGAAGGTGGAAGAGAGGGAGACAATCTCTGCAGTGGAGAAAGGAACCCGTAAAGGGTGGCCTTCGCTTGATGCTGGAAACTCGATGTCAGGGAGTACGATATTCTCATCCGGGAGAGGCCGTAGGGTCCCACGGTCCGGACGCAGGATTGCTGCGTAGGTGGGACCTTTAGATGGGGTCGCTGCGGGAGCGAAAAGGGTTAGAGGGAGCTGTCCCTGAGGCGGGAGAGGGTTAGGGGAGAAAGGTCGACGAATCGCTTGTCGCGGACGGCGAAACCGAGTGCGAGGGGGATGCAAGGGGCGTGGGTGGGGTCGAGCTAGCCCCTACTCCGAAGTTAGCAGCCTCGCCAAGAGCGAAGGAGGAGTATCCCAACATCGGACCCGAGGCGCATATACTAGGCGGAGGGGGAGCATGGCCGGATGTAGAGGGCGCATAGCGGCCATCGACAGGAGGGGGCACATGGTCGGATATAGATGGCGCACACGACGGAGGTGGCGCATAGCCTCCCAGGGGGGCGCATATACCGGGGGGCGCATACTCTAGGGGCCTTTAATTAGGTGTGGACGCATAGCAGGGGCTTGGGTGCATACTCCAGGGGCCTTCGAAGAAGGGACGGCGCATAGCGGCCATCAACAGGAGAATATGGCTGGGGTAGGTGTATGGACTCCTAAAAATCCAAGCCAGGGGGCGCATATCCTCTCCGAACATAGAAGAGGTATGCGCCCAAGCTCTCGCCACCACCGGGGTACGCGGGAGATTCGAATTTCGAACGGGGCTATGAGCAGGAACGGGAAGGGTGGGCGCCCCGAGGCCCCAGGGGGTAGCTGCGGCTGACCCAGACTGTGGGGCGACCGTCCCCAAACGAGAAGGAGCGGCGCCAAGGGAAACCGCCGGGGGAGGCGGCCATCGGAGCGGAGGGGCTGTACGCGGGGGTTCGGGAGCCGGTCCACCGAAGCCATCCTCCGACGGTCGGAGAGGGGCGATCGCCACGCTCGAGCAGGGGGAGGAGGGGGGCGGCGGAGCTTCGCGGCCAGAACCGGGGGGTCGAGCCCGACCAGGGCAAGCTGAGCGGCTGTCCAAGCGGACGATGGGCGGAGGAGGCCGGGTTCGCCGCAGAGAACGGGTGCGCGAGGAGGATGGCGCCGGGAGGAGAACGGGAACGGGGATCGACGAGTGGCGGGGGCCGCTCTGCCCCGCCGCCGGAGGCGCACGAGGGGGAGTGTCTTGCGATAATCGGGAGGAGATTTGAGGGGAAGAAAATGTGTGTGTGTGTATATATATACATATATATATATATTTTTATATATATATATATATATATATTTTTTTTATATGTATATATATATATATTTGGAAACACAACCATTGTTATTGAAAAGGAACAGTACAGCTACCGGGTCCCACAGGAGGCGGACCTGGATTCAAAATTCGAAAGGAAAAACCAACAAATAAAATGACACAAAAAGGCGGGAGGAGCCCATGTGGGGGGAGGGGCACGTGGGACTGACGCGGGGCCCGAGGGGTCCAGGTCCATGCGTGGGGCCCGAGGAGGCCTGGGCCAGGCGCTAGGCCCGAAGGGGGGTGGGGGACCCGAGGGGGCTCGGGACACGGCGGCAGGGGGTTGCACTGACCAGTCGGGAGGGGAAGCCGGAGAGACGGAGCGTCGACGAGGCCCGACCGAGGGAAGGGGTCAAGGCGGAGAGCCAGCTCTGTCCGACCGGGGGAAACGACTCGGTAGGGACGGCCGCGGGGGTACCACCGGAGGCGGCGGGGAGCCACGAGAGGGGACGGGGGGGCGACCCGGAGGGACGGCCAGAGGGTCTCCGACGAGGGGGCTCCTGGGGGCGACCCGGAGGGGGCGGCCGGAGGGACTCCAACGAGGGGGCTCTTGGGAGAAGGAAGACTACTCCGGTAGAGGAGGCGGGGGGATGGTCGAGTAGCTCCAGGCGGAGTGGACCGGGCGAAGGGAAGCACCGGGGGGGGTCCAGGCGGGGACGGCGGAGGGAAGCACCGGGGGGGTCGAGGCGGGGACGGCAGAGGGGAGCCACGGTGCCGGCGCAGAGGAGCCACGGCCCACGGAGGGGCCACGACGCCGGCGGAGAGGAGCCACGGCCCACGGAGGGGCTAACAGTAGGTGTACGACCTCCACGACGGGGCGGCGGCGACGCCGTAGGCCGCCGGGTCGTACCAGCATGCTCTGGGGCGAACCCAGTACCACCGTATGGTGGCTAGGTCCTGCCAATAGGTCCCCTCCGAGGAGGAGGGAGGCTGGGCGAGGCGGCCGTCGGGAGAGGAAAGGTAGCCCGAGGGATGAGCCGCGGCCGTGGCAGGAGGGGCTAGGGCGTAGGCCGCTGCCAAGGAGGAGGGGGGCGGCGAGTTGGGAGTCGGGGTGGGGGAGGAATTCCTCGATCGCGACGGCGAGGGGAGGGAAGCGCCGAAGGAAGAGCGGACGGCTCCTGGTCCGGATAAGACGGCTGGGGCGGCCCGGGCGTAGCAGGGCTGGCCTCCGGAGCCACGGAGGCTGAGGTCACAGGGAGGAGGGAGCTGGAGGATGAGGAGTGTGGGTCACGACCGAAGCGGGAGGCGAACCGACAACGGAGATAGTGGCTGGGGGGGATGCCTGCACGGACGGAGGCCGCGTCGAACTTGAGACGGCGAAGGGGGCTGGCGGGGGGCCGAGGAGGAAGGGGCCGTGGACGGTCGGAGGTGTCGGGCTCGACGGGGCCTACGTCGTCGCGGTCGGTGGCTGCACCGAGGAAGGGGGAGGGATTGGGAGAAGCCGCCGTACGTCGGGCAAGAAGAAGGGTAGGGATCCTGCGGGAGGAACGACCAGGGGAAGCTCGGCCAACCGTGGGGGCCGCGATGGTCGGAGTAAGCTGGAGGCGCACGGTGGGGGGGCGACGCTCAGGGGCGGTATCAGGCGCAAAATAAAAAAGCCTATACAAGAAGAGCGCCAAGCGCTGGCAAAAGAAAAAAGCGGCTATATATATATATATATATATATATATATATATATATATATATATATATATATATATATATATATATATATATATATACCATTTTCTAAGGATTTAACAAAAATAACCAAAAATAATCATATTAATAATAATAATAATAATAAAAAAATAAAAATAAAAATAAAAATAAAAATAAAAATAATAGGGGCATAATAAATTGGGCAAGCACACATTACTACTATTATTACTAATACAACAATATTTAATTCGAATCCTTTAAAAAAACTAAATAAATAAATAAATATTAAAACAGGGAAAAGATAACCATCATACGATTTAATGAATTGTAAACAACTAAATATTAAAAGAAATAAATATAGAGAGGTTTATAGCTAATATGCTAGTCATGGCACACGACTGCACTGGCCGTGCCATACTTTCTAGTAAACGTACACAACAAAACTTAGCCATGAATAAGACCATTTTTATATAAAAATATTGTTTTAAAATATAAAAAACTCATCATTATTATTTTAAGGAAAATAAAAAAAATCCTTGAAATTTTGGGGTTTACACCTACGACTTTCTATAGTTTGTCTAGGTTATTCCAATAATGTATATATATATATATATATATATATATATATATATATATATATATATATATATATATATATATATATATATAGGAATCCTCAGCTGATTGAGGCGTATCCGAGCAAGGCTATCTGAACCAATTAATACAGGAAGAAATTGTATGCACCAGTCCCTCGTAAGACTACTGCACCAAGACAAACAATAACGGTTCGAGCTCTCCTATAGGGAGAACTGGCTCGGCATATCATAATCAGATACTGCACTTCCTAGTGCGCATGAATATATAGTATCCATAGGTGTAAAGCTCCTAAATTTTTATAATATTTTTTAATTTATTTAAATAGAATAACTATGGTATATACTGAGTATATATATACTATATGGACTACTTTATGAAGTTTTATTAGAATAAAAATATATATATGTGTGTGTGTGTGTGTGTGTGTGTGTGTGTGTGTGTGTGTGTGTGTGTGTGTGTGTGTGTGTGTGTGTAATCTTGTATACCATATTTTTTTTTCGAACATTCAAATAGTATTTTTTTTTTAATTTAATTTCTTTTTGTACTTAGAAAATAAATTATCTTTGAAACTTTGTAAGGAATATTATGTTATTTTCTACATTTCAAACTAGTTAAAATTTAATGGTTTCAAAATACAAATTTGATTTAATAAAAAATAGTTCTTCTTAAAAATTTTATTATTTGCAATTGTAAAGATATTATCTTATTATTTAAAAAAGATTGGTTTCAAAATTGAATTTGAAGATCTTAAACATATTTAAATGATAAAAAGATTTGTCAAACTATTTTTTGAATAAAATTAGATATATACAAATATACTTTAAATTAGTTTGATAAGTAATGAATATGCTTTAAATTATTTTGATGATATAAAATAGTATTTTCAATTGTTTTGGTGATCAATTTTTGGATTAAGATTTGACTATCTAGTTTTTAAATTTATTTGATTTAAATTAAGGGGCATATTTATCCATTAGAAATTCTAATCCTATTAGAATCATATCTATAATTATTTAAATTATTTTTTATTTGAACTAACCCTAATCCTATCCAAATTAGGTAATCCTAATCATATTGATTGAATTCTAATCATATCCTAATTAACTAATTGCTACCCATTATATATACTTATTTAACCTATGAAATAAAATCATCTCTCATATTTTTCTTCTCCAAATCTCCTCTCTTTTCTGTCCAAAATAGCCCAAAAATTTTATCATAAAATTTAGCCTCATTTTTCAGAAGCTGTAGCAACTTCGCGAAGCTGTTGTGACCAACTTCGGAGTCCGTTTCGTCCCAGTTTCTTTTGTTTGAACCGCGTCCAGGTTATTTTCGATAATTTGTAATTTATTTCAGCAAATTTGTATTATATTTTTCTATAAAATTATTCAATGTTGATTGTCCAAAAATTGATATATATGTCATACTGTTTTTGAGATTCCGGAAGATCTCAAACCCGATTTCGTAATTCGTTTGATGTTTTGGAAAGCTGACATGAAGATCTATAGAATTTTTTTTTCTGAAATTAATTGTAAAATTTAAATTTTATTTTGGGCCCATATAAATATTTAGTTACTTCATAGTAATGTTATATATAAGGTATATATATATTGGCACTTGGACCCTACATCTATTTTTAAAGTGGATTTAGAAATTATAAATAAATTATTAAGAATATTTTTATCTATTTTAAAGTATGATTTTAACCTAAAATTATATTTAGACAAATTAGGATTTTTAGCCCTAAAATATTTTTTCTAGATTTTTAATATTTATCAAAAATATTTTGATTAATAAAATATATTTCTAATATAATAAATATATTTCTAAAAGAGTTATATATTTATGTAAATTTCCTTCGATCAATATTTGGGCTGTAGGTAATCGTACATTTTTTTTATTTCTTTGTGAATCCCGGCTTCTTCATATCGACCCTGGCCATTCAAAATAATTTGGGCATTGTCAGATTGTCGTACAAACTTCAGGCAAGTATACATTGCCTTCTTACAGTATATTTATATGCTTATATTTATTTTTCTTTGTTACATGTCAGTATCTAGTTTTCTTTTGTTGATTTGTCGATATGTGTTAACTTATATATTTTCCATACTAGTTTAGTTGCTTCGTTGATATATAGTCCTTGTTCACGTTTTGGCATTGTAGTCATACTTGATTTATTCTCATATGTACGTTGTCTGGGCCATACCATTTTTTTTTGGGGGGGGGAGTAGAAAGAAAGTGTGCATCATCACTGAACTGTTATTCCTATTTTCGTTTATTCTTAACTAAGGGTCCACGCATGAGCGAGGGTTGGTTGTTGTTCAAACCTGAGAGTCCACACCAGAGACGAGGGTTTTTTTATTTGTTTGACTTCTTGCTATGTGTTCACCTAGGAACTTGAAATTTGTTACATATTTCTTTTCTAGTAGTTCATTTATGCGTAGTTGTTTTTGTATGCTTATAGAGTTTGTTCATAGTTATTTTATTTCTTTTCTGGTTATTATTCATGCATGTTATTTACTGTTAGAAAGGCATATTTTTATGTATCTTGCTAAGATTTACCTATCTTATCCATCTTTCTTCATGTTGTGCTACTTAATCCCTTATGTATTCTTTTTCAACCTTAATTCCATGCGCTAGTACATCATGTGTGTAACCTTCATCTTCCAATGAATTAAATCATTTCATCTAATTAGTGGGTTTTATATATATATATATATATATATATATATATATATATATATATATATATATATATATATATATATAATATATATATATATATATATATATATATATATATATATATATATATATATATATATATATATATATATATATTACTATACATATATATTTTTTACTATATATATATATTTTTTTTACTATATATATATATATATATATATATATATATATATATATATATATATATATATATATATATATATATATATATATATATAATAATAATAATAATAATAATAATAATAATAATAACTTTTCTTATGTCCAAGAGCAGCTCCCCCCCTTCGTGCGTCTCCTCCCCCTGGGAGGCCCCTAGGGCTCCCCCCGGCGGCCATCCTCCGGTGATACGGTTGTCCGTCGATGGCCCGCCGGTGACCGAACGACTGCGTAGAGTTAGTAAGTCTTTTCCGGCCCCACCTCCTCCATCCCCCCGCCCTTTCCACCCTATCTTACTAATCCGTTCCCACTCCAAGCCTCTCACCCCTCCCACCAGCAACCGCTCAGGTTACCTCCCCTTTCCCTCCTCTCGTCCACTTCCAGAGCACCTATTTTCCGACCAACGGCTACCTCTACGCCCCACTCGCCCACTGTTCGTCTCCCAGCGAACCCCCTCCGCCCTCTTGCTCCACCCCCACCCCCTATCCCTCCCTCGCCAGCTCGATTCCCGGTGCAGCTCTGGCCGGCTCGGCGACGTCCGAGATCGCCCTCCTCCCTTCACCCTGTCAGGACCCCTACTCCCCCTTCTCCTTTCCCGCCACAGTTCATACTTCATTCAGAGCAGTCAACTCCTCAACTTGGTTGCCCACCTGCTGTGCAGGCCATGGGCACACTTCTATCAACTCCTCGGGACGGGCACCCACCTGCTGTGCAGGCCTTGGGTACCCCCCCGTCTGGCCCCACTCACTCGTGGTGGACCACCCCCATACTGACTACGCTTTACGCTCTCTCCAACTCTACGCGGGAGCTCCTAGTGGGTCCCACCCCTCCCTAACATTTTACGCGCAAGACCCCAATTACTCCTTTTACGCTCAATCCCTGTCCCGCTCCGTGGGTGTCCCAGGTGGAGCCCACCTCTCACCAGCCCCCAACGCGCGAGATCCCCCCTCTCACTCCCTTTACTTTCAAGAATTGTCCCGCATGCCATCTTCTCTCTACGCATTCCGCTCGGAAGGGACCCACTATGCCCCAAGTTTTTTCGCGTGCGCTCCCTCCTCTTCGTCCTTTTACGCTCCCGCTCCTACCCAGTCGGTGGCTCATCAGGGAGGATTCCCCTATCCTTCCCCCACCTTTATGCTCAGCAAGTTGAGTACCCATTGGGAGGGACCCCCTCAGTCCCTTACGCTCTCGAGAGGCCTTCCAGCATCCCTCCATCCTTATCCACAGAAGCCGGCTCCGCTTCCCTCGTTGTAGCCGGGCATCCCCTCACCCCGGTCGTTCCCTACTCCTTGATTCCTCCGATCATCTCTGACCCTCTCCCTCTGGTGATCCTAAACCAGTCGCCCTCTGCAGCGACTTCGGTGCTTTCCACCCCCCTCGGACCCCAGGTCATCCCCAGGAGCTTCGACCCTGTCCGTCCCCGCCATCGTCACCTCCTCAGTCACCACCTCTATCGCTCTCCCCTCGTCTCCTAGCTCATTCCCAGGCGCAGGTAGAAGCGCGAACCCCTTCACGGCGGTCCCAAACTTTGGTTCGCAGGCGGAGCCACCCAATGCTCTCGTTGCGACCCCCCCCCCCCCTCAAGCTCAGTCAGGACGGTAGCAGCTCCTCCCTCTTTGAGCACCCCCCAGGCCAGCCCTTCGGCCCACTCTCCTAGCTCCGGGCCGAGCCCACCCCCTTCCGTTTCCCCTCCTTCATGTGGAGAGGTGTCGATCCCTCCTCCAGTGGGAAGAGCCCAGGCGTCCTTCGCCACCGCGCTCCGCCCGGACCTGGCTAAGGCTAAGAGTCTCCTACTCCCAGATGTCAACCTACCAGACATAGAGTACCCCCAGGAATCTACTGTGCCTTTGGTTCCGTTCTCAGAAGTGGAAGCGTCTTCTCTATCAACCTCCTTTTTCCATACATTTATCCTTAAATTCTCGACCGGCTGTCCAAAGCTTTTCAGGGTGCAGGAAACGATAGCCAGTTGGAGACTCTCAGCGGATTACTGAGTGGCCCCCCTCGACCCCAAACATATCCTACTACGCCTATCATCCGAGGTTGACCATAGGACCGTATGGTCGAAAGGCACTTGCAGAATTGACTCCCACCGGATGAAGATCATCAAGTGGTCAGCAGATTTTAGCACCAAAGAAGACTAAGCTCAGGTCGCAGCTTGGGTTACCCTGCCCAACCTACCCCGCATTTGCTTCGTCCCAGCAGCTTTAAGACGGATCGCCAACTCCATTGGTACCTATATGGCAACAGCTCCCGAGACTAGCAACCTCACCATGGCACACTATGCCAAAATCTGTGTGGAATTTGACCTCACCTCCAAATCGCCCAACTTTATCACTATTGAGCTGCGTAATCAAACCCACAACCAAAAAATCCTTTATGACAAGCACATCTTATTCTGCAACCATTTCCATTTAAGAGGTCACCTACCCAAGCATTGCCACCGTCTTCATCCAGAACTAAAGAAGAAACCGGCCAGAAACGACACAACCCCAGCTGTGGGTAGGACTCCCAAGCCACCCCTTCTACCACTTTCGAACTCACACACTCGATTCGAGTCCAACGACGGCAAGTCGGATCAGAGCGAGCCCCCCAGCAATGCCTTGATCCCCTTCAACAACCGAGCTCTCACCCTCTCCAACCAATTCGATGCGCTCGAGTTGGCGGACGAGGTTTCCACATCGGAGACTGTAGCACCCAGTTTTCCAAATGAGGGTAATTTCGAAATTTCGTGTTTATAATTATTTTAATAATGATATTTAATTCATGATATGATTTTTGGTAATTTTAAATTATTTTAAAATTATTTAAATCAATGACTTGTGGTTTTGACGTTTTGCTAGTGAAACCCTAGAGACTGTTTGACCTAGAGTCTAACCATGTGATTATGATATTTTAATGTCATTTCTGGCCTAAGCATATTTTGCATTTGACCTCTTTGAATTATTTTGATATTTATTTTATTATTTATGATATTATTTTGGGGTTATTTGAGTCGGGTTCGAATTTCATCTCAATCCGACTTGTAACGGGGACCCGGGGTAACTTAGACTCTAGTTGGACCCATGCATTAGTTAGCCACAGCCCACATTTTAATTACTCATGTTAGAAAGATTAGTCATAATCCTAATTATTAGGTTAACCATTTAGAGTTTTTTTTATTTGACCCTTTTACCCCCAAACCCTAACCAAAATTGTTTTAAACACTTGTAACTAAGGGAGGGGCAAACTTGTAATATTCAATGAAGAGGGGATATAACCATTGTGGCCGACCCTAATAGGACTCCCATCTCATTTCCTTTCTTTGAGAAGTCTTCTTCCCCAAGTGCTCTCAAGCTCTCCCAAGGAAGAAGCCTTTCTCCTTGGATTTTCTCTCCTTTAGGTAATATTTCCTTCTCTTTTATTTCTCCATTTTGTATTTAGGAAAGATTTAACCATAGAAATGACCCCCATTGTTGTGTCCCTATTTTGTGTCATCTTGTGTCCATTATGTATCCTTTAGGAATTTCTATTGTATTATTGTTGTGTCTTGTGTTCATGGGGAAAACCCCCAAACTTGGACACACTTTATATTTAAAATATTGATTAAATGAATTAATTCATTTTTTTTTTATGTAGAGATGTGTTCTTGAGTACTTTACATTTCATTCATGTATCTCTTATAGATGTGTTCATGTTACATATATAGATTTGTGTGTGTGTATATATATATATATATATATATATATAAAAAAAAAAAAAAAAAATATATATATATATATATATATATATATATATATATATATATATATATATATATATATATAAATATATATATATATATATATAGTAATGAGAGTGTATCTATATTTATATATGTAATAAATGGTTCATGATGATTATATAATCAAGTTTGTGAGTGTGGTTCCTCATATTATTATTGTCATTATTGTTGTGGATAATTAGGATATATATTGTGTATTCTTCTGGCTCAAACTATCTAAATCCGTCATGATTTTTATCCACGTTTTTAATTTCACCCTAACTTAGAAATGTCATAACTTCTAGCTCAAAGCTCTGTTTAATCTTCCGTTTTTTTTAAAGAAGCGTATTGAAGTTAGCTTTCCAGAAACATGTATTAATAGGCCTAATTATTTCTGTAACTTTCTGGAGAATTATTTGAGTGTCAGCTATACGAAAGACAAACGCGTTTTCGGTGTTTTCGCGATTTCGGGAGTTTCCGGAAACGAAAACGCGATCCGTTTAAAGTTTCGGAAAGCTAACACATAGATCTATAACATATTTTAATCCTAGATTTTAATTCATGCTGAGATGGTACAATATTGATTATTAGTAGGAGTTACTATTCGGCATATGCATTTTGTGCACCCTTGTGTGTAATATAATGTTCTATTTGATTTTAACCCATGTTAATGTATATATATTATGTAATTAAATAGAGAATGCAAGCATGCGTAAATGGTTAAATAAATGATGTATGAGGTGTAAGTATCCTATCTAATGTAAGCATGTATAAGTTTGGCTTGTAATGAATATGTAGGTTCTATAGTATGTAATGTATGGTACATATAGTAGTGCAAGAGAATAAATGAATGATGAATGAATGCAAGCATGAATGTAATGTAATAATTGATGTAATGTATGCAATATACAAGTTAATGAGATGTAATGTTCTATGTTAACATAAATCCTATATTACCTCATGTACCCCCTTACACTATGTTGACACTATCACACTTGACACTTTGTTCACTTACACTTTGACACTCTTTGATATGTATACACTATGTATGCCCATTTAACCCTTACTTGCCCCTTTGCCATGTTCACAAACACACACATAGCCTCTAAAATAAGTATTTATGAATATAGTTAACTTAGCTATATATGTATATTATATATATGTTAGCATATTGTGTTGTAATATATAAGTTTATATAACCATTTGAAATGCCATGATTATAGACCTAATGTTGAATACCAATATATACATGTGTATATATGTGTAGACATATATAGCTTAAAGTAATAGATTACCTAGTATATATCCAATGTGAATTCTTGTCTATTTGAGTATTGAATAATTGCATACTATATAGAGTTGGATGTATATTGGCTTGTATAGCCTTGTATTGATGTGTGCTTGCTAGGATAGTCTTGGTTAGGCCTAGTAAGACTTGCTGGGTTAGGACATGACCTAGTTTGACTAGTGCAGTTGACCAGAGTTGACCAAGGGTTGACTTTGGCCTAGTTTGACCTAGATTCATGTAGAATGCATTGTAGTGCTTTAATAAATACAAACTCAAATTCAACAATAATCCATTAAAATCAAATTTAACAACAAAAAGTAAAAATGAATCAAATCAAAGGAAAAAGAGAGTTTTCAAATCGAAGTTAAATAAGATTCTCCAGGGTCGTCCCAGGAATCTCTCAAGGGTTCCTAACTATGATTGAGTATCTTCAAAATATATCCTATTCCTAGTGCAGGCTGTAGTGGTACTCTAGTTCGAATACCACTACATAAACTCGACCTGCATGGGCCACCACTAAAAACGTGTCACGACCCGCGCCCTAGAGTTAGGGCACGAGAACGTAACAACGCCCAGCCTACGCCGCAGTGTCGGCGGTAGAACGCTGTCCTAGGTCTTAATGCATCTAACAGTATAAGACTAAACAGTTTATACTCCCCGAATGGGGGTGACATAGCAGATACAATCTCAATCACATCTAAGGTAGAGCATGATAAAGATAGATAAAACATGAAATCCAAATAAATACAGGAGATAGAAGTCTAAGTGTCTAAGTTACATAAACCCAGAAATACATCTCAAAACTCAAATACAGTAATCCACAAAGTAAATACAGCTCCAGACAAAAAGAAATAACTACCTAAACAACCTCTACTGTGTCTCCTCTAGGCTAGCAGGCAATCCCCAAGCTATCTGTAAAATTTATCAACAGGTCCAGTCAGGACTGGAGCGAGTACAGTACATCTCAACAGATCATAGCAGGTTAGAAAGTAAAAACATGCAGTAAAGTAAGATACAAGTACTGAAAGAAGTGCAGTATGTAAACAGAGAGAGAACTGTAATAGAAATATCTACTATACATAGGGAACTAGCAGTGACTAGTGAGTCAGAGTACAATATGAACATGTAATACTCCCTCCGTGCCCCCGATCAATACACAATGATCCAGCCAGGTTATGTTATATGATGCTATGTAACAGACCCCGAAGGTGATAAGCCCCCGAAGGGTGGTAGACCCCGAAGGTGATACATAGTAGTCCCATAAAAATAGGGATTCTGGGGGTAACCCAACAGTGTAAGTCCCATAAAAATAGGGATTCTGGGGGTAACCCAACAGTGTAAGTCCCATAAAAATGGGGATTCTGGGGGTAACCCAACAGTGTAAGATTCCAGGAAGACTCTACGATCATGAGGGTACATGTCGTAAGTGATCAAAGAACCAAGAAGCATATGATACGCTATGAAAGTGAAACGCACAGAACATAGAGTACCCGATGCTCCCTAAGGATAACATCTCAAGAAAGGATCCATATAGTACCAATCCGTGTGACCAACGTGACAGTACAAGTAAAGTAATCTACTGCAGGAAATAATTCTAAGCAGGATATGAAATGATCAGAGAATGTACTCGCCTCGATAACCTGAACAGCTGATAAGTATAGGGGGGTCCCACTGAAGCCACAGAGTCCTATTTAAAGCAACACAGGTTACAAGGTGTTCAAGTTGTAATAAATGAATCTCTATAATCAATCTACATTATTCTAGGTTCTTCTAAGTCAAACAACTCTAGGTCGACTTCGGTCAATAATCTAGTCAAACTAGGTCAAGTGTTGACTTACAGTTGACTTTGGGTCAACTGGTCAACTCTGGTCAAACATGGTCAATTCTAGTCTAATATAAAGTGTACTTCGTTATTTATACGTCGAAACTTACGACACGCAAATCGAGATAAGAAGATTATCGGTAAGGTTGATAATCTCATTATAGTGATCCACGTGTCCAACTTGTCAATTTCAGCGATGTGAGATCACTGGAATTGGCTGATCTCAGTTTCGTTATATCCCGAAATACGAACATTATATGAATTAATTATTAATTAATTAATTATTAATTAATTAATTATAAAAAGGTTAAACTCAGAGAAATTATCAACAAATATTGTCGGACGATGAAATGAACATCGCCAACGTGTATCCCGAAATACGAACATTATATGAATTAATTATTAATTAATTAATTATAAAAGGTTAAACTCAGAGAAATTATCAACAAACATTGTCGGGCGATGAAATAAACATCGCCAACGTGTCCAGAATGGTCAAATTAGCTATGATAGCCTACCCAACGGTCCAATTTGGACATAAGGGCAAAAAGGTAATTTTGGGTCAAAACGGTGTCCGTGTCGGAGCCATTTTGTACCGAAAAACGTGCAAGAAAACAAGTCTATAAAATATAACAATTTATATGTCCACGAAACCAGAATGACGATACGAACCCAACGGTATCTCCAGAATTGGATTCCATTGACCCGATCTCAATTTGGTCCGTTGACCAGAACTTGGAATTCCGGTTTGCACGGAAATGCGTGCCGGAGCCAAAGTCCTCAAAACTCAGCAAACTACCTGTCAACGAGTCCAGAATGATGATACGAACTCAACGGTATATCCGGAATTGGATTCTGATGAGCCGGCGTCAAAAAGTCCCGTTGACCCAGAAAGTGGGACCCGTTTTGCACCGAAATGCGTGCCCGGGCCCACGTTCTCCAAATCTAACAAATTTTATATGAAAACATGCCAGAACGACGCCATGAGTCTAATGGTGGTATCAGAAATGAAATCTGGAGTCCTGTGTTCAAAAATGGAATTTTACAAGTTGGAAATTACGAATTCGGACGGCCAACTTTGGCGTCGAATTCAACCAATCAAACAAGCTCACAATGAAACGAAACTGGAGGGGTAGTAAGAGGGTTATACCAGCTTCGTACAGGAACTAGTAGCATGCCAAACGGAGCTGCAGTGGAGGAGATATAAGCTGACGAAGTTGGCCCCGCGAAACTGTCCAAATTTAATATAATTTAAACGGTCAACTTGGTGGCAGGTTTTGATGTATCAAACGATAATTAACGGACGAAAATTGACAGTGATGAAGGTGGATATACCGAGATTGCGACGGAGCGAAGAAATCGCCGATCCAACGGTCGGATCTCCGGAAAAATGCGCGCGAAGTCGCTGCGACGGGGCACGATTTCAGCATCGTTTTCGAACTCGTCACAACGGGACGTCGTGCAAAACGTACGAATCGCCTCGACGGCGCGTCCCGGAGGACGGTGGCCGTCAGGGGGCTGCTGGCCTGAGTTCGCGCACCCCACGGGGGGTTCGCCGGAGCCACGGTAGCGTGTGGCCGGCGGCCAACGCTGGAACGCGCGCGCGCTGGTGGCTGTGTGCTTTGTGCGCGCGGCGGTGCTACTGCTGCTGCCGGCCACCAGGGCGCGGCGGCGGCGAGCTGCGGCGGCGCCACGATGGCATGGTCGGCTGGAGGTTGGTGATCGATGGTGGGATGATATGGTGAAGTGTTGGTGGTGGTGTGGTTGCGGGAAGAAGGAGGGTGTAGGTGGTGAAGGAGAAGATGGAAGAGGAGGGTGGAGGAGATTGCAAGGAGAATGGTGGAGTGGTCGGCCGACGGCCGGGCCACGGCCAGGGGGTGGCCGGAGTGAGGGGTCGGCCAAAGAGGATGGGGAGATGGTCGGGTTTGCAACATGCTGGTGTTGGTGTTGTTTGCATGAGTTGTATAGGAAATAATTAAGGAAGGGAGAGAGAGAGAAAGAGATAACATTTAATGGAGGAGAGAGAGAGATGAAAAAGTTTGTGTTCTCTTGGGGTTAGGGCCGGCACATGGCTGTGGGGGGAAATTTTACATATAGGAATTGATGGTTGGATAGGATTAAATGGGAGGGAATCCTATGGCTAGGAATTAATTAGAGGAAAATTGGTCATTCCAATAGGGATAAAATCAATGGAAATTTCTATTAAACATAGAAAAAAATATAGAAGAGTACTAATATTTTTGGGCAAGAAAAATACGAGGGTGTCATGATGGAGAAAATCATGGAGCTGGACTGGACTCGGTGGAGCCGGATTGGATGAAAATCGGACATTGTGCGAAAATCGAATTAAAATTAGACGTTGATGATCATGAGTGAATAAGTAGCACACGAAGATTCCAATAAATGGGGCACAAGTGGCGGACGGTTAGTAGGCTCAATGTGGGCCATGTCCATAGTTGGGGCGGACAGGTTTTGGTCGACAGGGGACCCACAAATCAAGTTGGAAGATGAATGTGACGCCGTAGAGTGAAATAAAATTGGGTCACGTGTCGGAAAAGTTGTGCGAATCAAATAAAGCACAAAATGGCGTGTCTGAGTGGGACACGAAGGTCATGGGTGACGAGCATCTCGAGTAGATCATCAATGAGGAGTTGGTTTCAAGAAACTGACTGGTCTTGCGCTCCCAAATTAAAAGTCATGGTAACGTGCTGAAAATGATCAAGGAAAAGAGTGGAAAAAATAAATAATAATCAAATGGTCTAATCGACCCGAAGTTCAGCGAAGCAAAAAAGAGCACCAGGGAACAAGTTTGGATGGGACACTATATACCGTCATGAAGGTAATCATGTCCACTCCAAAACTCATGAAGAAGATTTCCAAAGTTGAACATCCCTGATACTCTAAATATCAATGGCATAAAAAAGTACACTTACAGATAAATAAATAAAATATTAATCAAAACCAATCGATCAGAAAAATAAAATAAAATAAAAAAATCAACCCGAAATTCAGGGTGCTCACACTTATGACATAACTTGAACGGATCCTTGTGTATTGATTGGGGCGGGGTGAGTAGAATTGGTTATGTGATCACTATCCCCAGTAGCTGTATTCATGTGCCTCCTTATTTGTATTCATGTGCCCCCAAACCGTTTACATAACCATTATGCTCTAAATCACGTAGCCACTTACAGTCTCTACTATCATGTATTTACTTTCAGTTATAAAATATCTCCTGTTTACTCGTACTTCCTATTCAGCACTTCCTGTATTTTACTCTATTGCATGATTTATACTCCTAACCTGCTATGAACTGTTTTAGAGATATGTGCTCGTTCCCGTCCTGACTGGACCTGTTGATAAATTTTACAGATAGCTTGGAGGTTGCCTGCTAGCCTAGAGGAGACACATTAGAGGTTGTTTAGATAGTTATTTCAATTGTCTGGAGTTGTATTTACTTTATGGATTACTGTATCTGAGTTTAGAGATTTTAGATGTATTTCTGGATTTATGTATCTTAGACACTTAGATTTCTCTCTGTTGTACCTCTTTTGGATTTCATGTTTTATCTATCCTTATCATGCTCTACCTTAGATGTGATTGAGTCTGTATCTGCTATGTCACCTCCATTCGGGGAGTATAAACTGTTTAGCCTTATATTATTAGATGCATGAGACCTAGGACAGCATTCTACCGTCGATACTGCGGCGTAGGTTGGACGTACCCACTTCTCGTGCCCTAACTCTAGGGTGCGGGTCGTGACACGTTTTTAGTGGTGGCCCATACAGGTCGAGATTCGCATTAGTACGATTTTGTAGTAGCGCAACGACTTAGTTGTACTACTACGAGCCTGCTATAGGATATATAAATTAAGATGTTAGGATGAGAGGATACTCAATCACTGTTAGGATTCCTTGAGAGATTCCTGGAATAACCCTTGAGAATCTCGTTTTGAATTCCGATTTAAACTCCTTTTCCTTGTTTTGATTCACCTTTTTCCTTGATTTGAATTTAATTTTGTGGATTCATTGTAGAACTTTGAATCCTGGTATTAGTTGATGATTTTGATAAAATTTTGTAGTTGTTGATTTAATTTTATATTTAGATTAATATTTTCAAATCCAAGGTACTCAATCACACTTAGGATTCTGTGAGAGATTTCTGGAACGACCCCTGAGAAACTCATTTTGAACTTCAATTGGAATTCCTTTTCCTCTTGTTTGGATTCACCCTCATTCCTTGCTATTGAATTTAAGCTTGATGGGTTCCTCTCGTTTAAACCGATGAGAAGGAACATAACTTTATTATTCTTTCTCGCCATTATTCCCTTGCATTCTTATTTACCTCTTATCTTAAACTCTGTCTCATTACATTAATTATCCATATCTTGTCGTCCCTACCAGATGTACTTCGAAACCCTTGAATCTTCGTATCTTTTACATGGGGAAGGCTAAGGAACTGACGTAAATTATGTAGCTCAGAGAAGACGTAACTGGTTATTTTATGAAGATCTAAAGGAAATCAAATGTGGAGTGTTCCATATGGAAACTTGAGATAGAAATGTGGTAAAGGTCTCGAATAGAATAAAGAGACGTATACTGCCAATCTGGAAACAATTACATTTAGAGAAATTTTAGGGTTATGAGATAGTTTATAGGTGTATTCAAAACTAATGAGGATATCAGAGGTCAACCTAGTTTTGAGAACTTAGAAAATCTTGGTTATTGATTATGGGGAAAACTTTTACTCTGAGGCTATGTAGAAGGTTAGTAATAGAAAAGAGAAGTTAATTGTGTTTAATAAGGATATTAAATAAGATGTTGCGAGGAAATGACTAGGGATAGAGAGAACACAAAGTTATGGAAGTTTAGAGATTGTTGTGAAATATTTTTAGGAGAATAATATTCAAGGGTGTATGTCGAAGAAATTATACGGAAGTTGATTTTATGATGGAAGATAAGTTTTGTAAGGCCTAGAGATTTAAATTAAATAATACGAGAAGAACAATTTAAACAAGTTCAAGAAATTCGTAAACGGGATTAGAGGTTTTGGGTCAAATTTAAGACAAGGTGAAAGAACTTGGAAATTTAAATAAATGGTTAATGTTGATTCCTAAATGTGAGGGCTGTGCTTCAAGAGTGATGTTTGGAAATTGGGAATTGCCTACGGTAGTCATGGTAAGGGTTTAAGTAAAGGTTAAATTTTCATATGGAGACTGGTGAGGTAAAGATATGATTGGCAAGTTATGACCAGATGAACTTAAGAGTATCAGAAGCAGATGACTAACTCGATCTCCATTATTTTTGTGCATTAATTACCACCTCTTGAACTCCCACTTTCTAATTGAGATCCTTGACGTTCCTTATCGTGACTTTGATATTCGGAATGTAATACTAGATGTTACCCTCCAACAAATCTTATATGCAAGACCTAGACGAGCTCACATTCGTGTAGGTATATCATGTCCCACTAAAACCCGTCTTCTTGTACTCTATTTTCTTGATATAATTTTCTGGTCAACTGGCTAAACTATAACCTCTACCATTATACTAAATTTCTTCTTATTTCAATTAGAAATCCAGCCTTGACTCAATTCTTTCGACCCGACATGTGATGGTGTTCTGCTTGTTTTCTTAGATGCTTAACCTTGTACCTTATCTGATTACTTGACCCATTTGGTTAAGAACCTTGGACTATGTAATTCCTTCCATCATTACCACCCTTATATCTTGTGCTGCTAAATTAGCCTTAGTTTTGCAAGCTTATCAATTTTCGAGCTTGGTCATGACATATTTTATTGGGTGGCCACCCACTAATATATTGTCTAATCAGAACCGGTACATGATGGTCTGATCAACCTATTGCACTTTGGTTCGCTTTTTCATGTACCAATCTACGAGAATGGAGACATAGTTAAACTTGATCCTAGAGTCTCATTCGCGACAGCCTTGATAATTCTTCTTGAAATCTTTTCATCGCCTATGAACCTCGTATTCGTACTCAGTCGAATTAAATTTAATCATGACCTGAACCTCCATCAATGGATGCTCGTGCTCATACTTTGATTTCATTAATTTCCCTTCTTGCCCAAATCTCGTTTTATTTCGAAATTGATCAACTTAGATCGTGTCAAGACAAAAATCTATTTGTGATTTGTTGTGCCTAAATTTTCAATTTTTGTCATTTTATGGAATAGTAACCTTTTAATAATTTCTTAGTTGCTTGTTAATGACCAATTTTTATATAGGATGGTAGACAGCCCTACAACCTTGATGATTGTTGTTCCCTTACCTTCCCAATTAGGACACCATAGATTGTTGTGTGTTGATACCATAATATTATTTTGACCTAGAATGATTAGTGTACCTAGGTGAGACTTCCAACTGCTACGGTATGTCCTGACCTTGTATACTATTCCTTCAAATTGCATGATTTAGATAAAAAAAATTTAGACCTTGATTGTTGGGAAATAGGGACGTCATCCCATTAGTATCAGTTATAGATATATATAGGTTAGTCCTTGATGTGGGGATGTGTGTCTATAAACATGTAGCTTATGAGATTTATAAAAGATTATAGTATCAGCCTTGATAGGATGTACTAGTCTTTTGGTGAGTATAAATGTGTTATGAGAGATAGGGGCCTATATGTCTTAGTAATGCATCGTTCCTATGGTAATAGAATGTATTAACAGATGGTTAATAGGAAGATAATAGTTGAGCATACCTATAGCCTATGATCAGTTCCTTTTCATCCTTAGTTAAGACCACTTTAAAATAGGTCCAGTCCCCAGGATATAGGTTCCAGTCCATATTTTATTGAAGTTCCATTATCGCCGTACAGCAGAGCAGTGTTGGAGGTATTCCTAGATTGACACTATTTAGATGTCCGTTTATTATTCCAGTGTTACCTTAGATATTGGGTAGGTTAGAGGCTCTAGAAGGAGTACTATCGATCTTAAATTTCGAGGACGAAATTTTTCTAAGGTGGGTAGAGTTGTAGCACCCAGTTTTCCAAATGAGGATAATTTCAAAATTTTGTGTTTATAATTATTTTAATAATGATATTTAATTCATGATATGATTTTTGGTAATTTTAAATTATTTTAAAATTATTTAAATCAATGACTTGTGGTTTTGACGTTTTGCTAGTGAAACCCTAGAGACTGTTTGACCTAGAGCTAACCATATGATTATGATATTTTAATGTCATTTCTGGCCTAAGGATATTTTGCATTTGACCTCTTTGAATTATTTTGATATTTATTTATTATTTATGATATTGTTTTGGGATTATTTGAGTCGGGTTCGAATTTCATCTCAATCCGACTTGTAAC